>JASVER010000082.1:1602839-1627794 GCA_030449065.1 Oceanodroma leucorhoa | reverse complement strand
TGATCACTTTTCAATGCTTTAAGGAATTAATTCCAATACATTTCCACCAATATTCACTTGTTTCATAATTCTGATAATTATCTTTTTAAAATACATATGCTTTTTGCAAAAATACTTTAGAATTCAGGTTTTTGTTATTCGCTAACATAGACTGATGTTTTGATCTGACAAATGGCTTTATACTGCCACAGTGTATATTACTTGCACACCCAGTTTCACTTCCCTATATGARTTAAAAAGGTACTAAACCTTCAAAGGCCTTCATTGAATGCCTTTTTTCCCATCAGCTAACCCTTACCCTGATGTGCGTCGGCGCTACTGGAATGCCTATATGCTGTTTTACCAGAGAGTGTCTGATCAGAACTCTCCAGTTTTACCAAAGAAAAGTCGAGTGAGTGTTGTGCGTCAAGAAGCTGAGGACCTCTCAYTGTAAGTTCCTCTTGTGTCTGTAAAGGTTTCTCTTATGTTGATATCTAGACCCTATCTCCAGAACTAAGAAATTAATAATTCCTGTTCAACAAAGGAGTATACTGACCCTTCTGTTGTTTTGTTTTTTAAGCTGCTTAATGAATAGTCTTTTATTGCTTTTATAACTTCCTCTTCCATACTGCTGTCACTATTGCAGTAAGAAGTTCAAGCTGACTGAGAGCCTCAAGAAGTATTTAGACTGTCATCTAAATTTGCCTGAAGATTAAACTGGCTGTACTGGTATTTTAAAATTGAACTGTAGATTTGTCATAGGATTTCATTATTCACCTTGAGCTTGTATATATTTCAGATCTGCTCCATCTTCACCAGAAATTTCACCCCAGTCATCACCTCGACCCCATAGGCCCAACAGTGACCGCCTCTCCATCTTGACTAAGCTGGTTCGAAAAGGAGAGAAAAAGGGACTTTTTGTAGAGAAAATGCCTGTGCGGATATATCAGGTAGAGCACTCTGAAAGTGGCAACTAAATCCTACTCATTAAATTTAAGCACATAGTAAGAGGAACACAGTAACTTTGAAGGTGGCTTTGAAGTGATTCCCTTCTTGAAAGCAAAACTAGAAAATAATTCTGGATTCTGAAATGAAGTTATTAACAAGCTGTTCARTGGTACATTATTTTAAGTTTTGCTGTCCCTTCTCACAAAATTGACCCATCATTCTTTGCTTTGAAGAAACTGCAGGCAAATCAGTCAAACATGAGATATGGCAGCAGTCAGCATGCAAGCAGGGAGAGATAAGAGCAGAGAAGATGCTTCATTTCAAGTACGCTTGAGGAGTAGTGGAGACAATGGCAAATCAGTCTTCCTCAAGTTCTTGAGTTCACAAGAATGTAGAAAGGGGAGGAGAAATAAGAGAAACCAAAACCAGCTTCAATTCTGTTCATGTCTGTTAGCTTATGTAATACTGAATATGATTTCAAAGGGAAAAACACAGATGTTGAAGACAACTTTGCAAGTCAGGACTGGAAATGGAGGTGTGATGGCATTGGCAGAGCAGTGAGAGGATGGTGGAACCTGGATATCAGTTAGCTGTCATAAGAGGAAGGTTTCAGTCTGCAGGCTTGCAGCTCTGGTCCCTACAGGAGAGGGTACAACCTTGCATATATTTGGCTTTCTGAACACACATCATCCTGCTGATCTGCACGTGTGCAAGATTGCCTACGTCACATACACAGTCAGAATAAACTGTGCAGGCTGTGTATGGCTGTCCACGTGGGCTGTATCGGGGCATTAATAGTCACTTTAAGCATTCTTGTATCCAGAGTTGTATTATTACAATAAACAACTTGGCTCAAATTTATTGAGAGTCTTTCAGCAAAATCTCATTTGAAAAAAGAGGGCTTGGCATTTAAGTATGTTATTGTGGCTGCAGCTTGTAGTTATACCATGGCTCCTTGCTCTGTATGTGTAAATTTGCCAAGCAAGCCTTTCAGATTTGAAGGATGTTCTCTTGGCTTTTTTTTATTAAAAGCAAGCAAAAAATAGAACTTATCAGCAWCTTCTTCCTTTTTCTTTTCCTTTAACGGCCAAATGATTAAGTCCCTCATCTGTTGTCTTGTGTTTTGTAATATCCTTGGAAAAAAATCACTGGTTTTACACAAATCTTCTAAGTCATGGAACCATAGAATCATTAATGTTGGAAAAGACCTTTAAGATCATCGAGTCCAACCATCAACCCAGTACCCATGCCCACTAAACCATGTCCTGAAGCGCCACATCCACATGTTTTTTAAATGCCTCCAGTGATGGTGACTCCACCACTTCCCTGGGCAGCCTGTTCCAATGCCTGACTACCCTTTCRGTGAAGAAATTTTTCCTAATATCCAATCTAAACCTCSCCTGGCGCAACTTGAGGCCATTTCCTCTCGTCCTATCGCTTGTTACTTGGGAGAAGAGACCGACACCCGCCTCACTACAGCCTCCTTTCAGGTGGTTGTAGAGAGYGATAAGGTCTCCCCTCAGCCTCCTCTTCTCCAGGCTAAACAACCCCAGTTCCCTCAGCCGCTCCTCATAAGACCTGTTCTCCAGACCCTTCACCAGCCTCGTCGCCCTTCTCTGGACGAAGGACGAAGTGTCCTATATGGTTTTTCCCCGCCGCTGAAGTAGTGATTCAGAGTGTGAACAGAATAGGTCTGACGCTGGTTTTTAAACATCACACAAATTTACATAAAAGATGCAGTTTTAGTTAGATAAATGTACTTTGACAACATTTTAATTTTTTGGCCTTTTACAGATGGTGAGAGACGAAAACTTGAAATTTATGAAGAACAGGGATGTATACAGTAGTGACTACTTCAGTTTTGTTCTGTCATTAGCTTCACTGAATGCTGTAAGTACCTAGATTTTACTCTTAGAGTATTTGGAATATGTTGGGTAGAAAGGGCCACAGAAGCTATTTGGGTTGCAACCAGGAAACTGGAAGAGAAGGGTTGACATGATTTTGCTTTTCCAGCTGAGCAATTAATTGTCTCCAATAATTTTTCACACTGATAACATCTGTCTCAAAGCAAACTCCAGCCTCCTGTTCTAGTGGTGGCAGAAACATCATCATGCCATAATAAAATTTATGAAATAACACACACCTTTTTTAATGGTGCAGACTGAGTTCTAGAGGGACAAATTCCTCTCTATATGGAAGATTCCAAAGTTGTTGTTAGTCACCTCAAAGTTGACAGACTTTCATTGGAAATACAGTTTACTAATTAAGTTTTTCTAAATGAAATAATAAACAAACCAGCATTTATTAAATTTATGAAATCCACAGACCTARTGGGCCTTACAGCAAGGTTGTACCTGTTTCAGCATATTTGTTAACTAGTGTAGTCAGCACTGGAGACTGTTTTTAGCACAGAAAAATGCTTTGTTTTATTTTTTCCAAATGAAGTGTATTATTTGAATAGAACATGTTGATGTGTTTAAGAGACAGCATATGTGCTCCAGGCATACTTCTGCTCTGAAGTAAATTTGACGTTTCTTTCAGACTAAGGTAAAGCATCCTTATTATCCATGCATGGCAAAGGTGAGCTTACAGCTGGCAGTCCAATTCCTCTTCCAAACCTATCTCCGAACCAAGAAGAAACTCAGGTAAGGCCCTGTTCTGGGTACTGTAACCAACATATTCAGAGGTTTTCGTGCTTGTTGTACCTACAGCACCTTGAAATACTGCRGGTAGCATAGACATTCACAGGAGTAGCAATACATTTCTGCTTTGCATTGGAATCTGAGAGATTCCAAATCTGCGAGAGGAAGGAGAGTCATGTATAACCTGAYAGTTTGCTGCCTCTTCCAGCTGTCCATTATTTTGTTGGTAGTAGATKGGGCATGGAAAGGCTTTAATGGATTTAAAGACAGCAAGTTGTTCCAGAATACTTCTCTAAGTGTTTTTGTCTTAMACCATCTAATGTATGTTCAATTAAACTAAAAATTCTTTCTATTTGGCRAACAAGAAACATGGCTTAGGTTTTGGAGGTGTTTTTTTCTCTTTCATTACTGACAGTTGTCCCTGTTTTGTTAAAGGGCTGATACAGAAGAATGGATTGCCACCATAGATGCACTGCTTTCCAAAAGCATTGATGCTTGTCAGTGGTTAGTTGAATATTTYGTCGGGCCAGAGGGCCGGGAGCTTGTGAAGTAAGTACTGGTAATCCTGTCTTAGGTGTTTTGTGTCTCGTGTATGGATAAAGCYTCCTAGTAACATGACCTGGCCTATACTGATATATTCCCAGAGAGTTGGCTGTGCACATTCTTTGAACAGACMTTCTAGATAATCACTTAGGTTTTTATTTCTAGTATTTTCTCTGATTGTGCAGCTTTCTGAGTAATTCTGAAAATCTAATAAAATAGTGCAGCGTACTCGGAGGAGGATGCAGATGTTTAATTCAGTGGAGTGCCTTGGAATGTGTTTAAGTTTGTGTCTAGTCACTCCTGCAAGTGGTGGGAAAGGAGAACATGGTGAAAGTGTTTGGGATAGGGTAAGTTAAATAATTACCTGAGAAAGATCACAAATAAACTGGGAAGATTTTTTTCTCCCCAAGCTCAAGATCAGCTAATAGGTGTTTTGAAAACACCTAAGACAAATTCTTGGAGAACTGACACACTTAGAGAGGTGTRTCAATGTAAAGAAAATTTTATCTTTGAAGTTGCATTGAAAGACAGGATCCTATGATAGCTTTTAGTTTTAGCTTTTTTGTTACTTGAAWGAATAAATATAAAGTAATATTATAGGCCTTACTAGCGACAAGCAGGAGTGCAGGAAAATAAGTTAAAGCTTATCCGCAGAAGTACGATACAAGWAGTATCTGGGCTGTTACCCTTTTTAAAATAATAAAACACCACACTTAATCATAGTAACTGTGTGTACACGTTGATTCCAGTTCTCTTTGCAGCTTCGCMTTTTATCTTCCAGGACTTTCCTCCTGGAATGCAGTGTAAGAGAGGTGCGAGTTGCTGTAGCCACTATTCTTGAAAAAACCCTCGACAGTGCCTTGCTTTATCAGGAGAAGGTTAGTGTCACCTCATCACCAATGTTGCTGTTTGTTGTCTCTACCTAATGGCTCTTGCTGTGTTTGCAGACAATGCTGTGTGATTTGTAAGTGACAAGGTGAAAGGCTCTCATCTTGATCATGCTCGTAGCTCTTCATTTCTTGAATAGCTAATGCTTGTTTCTTCCTACCTTAGGAGGTAACATGCTGCTATAATTCTCAGAATTTAAGTTCAAAGTATTTACAAACAATTCTGCCTGACTTCAGCTTGTCTTATAAACTGGTATCACATATTCTTTTAATAGTTTGGAAGCAGTGTTTTCTTAGGATTTATTCTCTTTTTTTGATTCCAGAAATCAGCTTAATTTTTAACTGATTCTTCGTTCTCACTCAGTCAGAAGCCTATAGTAATAGTAACTGAGTTATCTTGTGCCAGAGAGAGACCATAAGTATGGTTATTGTTCAAAGGTTTCATTTTCTATTAGAAAATCTTGGCAAGTAAATTTGAGAAGTGGAGCTTTGTTACATTTTGCTGATTTTAATATTGTAGGAAAACCCTGCAGGAAATTTGTGAAAAGGAGTTATTTGTAGAATGTTTGAGATTTACCTATTTCTCTTTGGATTCCTGAACCAAATAATTTGTATTAAAAGAACTCGGACAGAAGTGTTATCTGTGTTCTGGCGTGTTCCTGTAAGTTGTCAGTGGGGGCATGGACACTTTTAAATATCCAAGTCTTGTTTAGTCTGAAAAACAGGTTTTTTACATCAAATTTTGATGTTTGATGCGATAGGATGTTTTTTCTATCCAGTTTCTGGGATCTATCCTTTTTCATCTGGTGTCATGGATGGAAGGCACTACTGTTGTACAGGCTTCTGTTAAGAAATTTTGTCATATTTAGAGCTTTAAGGAAAGATTGGTATGAGGTCCTACAAGCTGAATACAGTAGTAGGGAGATGAACWTTTACAATATAGTTTGACAGTTTTTGATGACTTCCTCTTGGCTGTTAGTTGTTATCTGTTAACTGAGAAGTAATAAATTATATACCAGTGTGTATACCCTCAGTGTGCTTTGATGCAAACTAAACACTAACATTGCTTTTTGCATAGTTGAGTGTGATAACATGAGTCCTTGAGTGACAGTTTACTTCTAATCTGGTTTGTTTTGCATTACTGAAATGACTGGAATGTTTGAACATTACTCTGAGGAGTAATTTGAATTCCTTTAAAAATACTGCAAACTTATGTAACTGCTGAGTTCCACTTCTTTGAGCAAGTTACCTACATGCCAATGCTTTCATTACTTTCCTGTTTAATATATGCAGCATTCATTCAGAAGCGTTAAAAATGGGAAGGCTGCAATCCTATGTTAGCTGTTCATATTCACCACAGCAAGGGAATGTGACCACACATGTGGTTTTGTTAACCATACCTTAACTCTGATATGTGAAACACTTCTGGTTTTTAAGCAGTAGATAACTCTTTAAATTCAAATTAATAATTTTTTCACAGTTAAAAAGTCTGCATCAATTATTGGAGGTGCTACTTGCTCTACTGGATAAAGATGTACCTGAAAACTGTAAAAACTGTGCTCAGTACTTTTTGCTATTCAATAACTTTGTACAGAAGGTAAGAAACGATTATTTTTTTTAATGCTAGTTTAATTTTAAAGGACAGTAGTAAAGCAGCTAGTCATCAATATTGATAGAAGGTTTAAGCAGCACAGGGAAACTCTTCCAGAACTTTTATTAGAGTATTCCTTTTTTTCTTTTTTTTTAAAAGTAAATGGCTTTGAACACTGGATTAGGATAAAATCACACAAAAATATACCAGCAAAGTATATGAATTGAAGATGTCATTTCCAGTGTCTGAATTTTGGGTTTCTGTTTTGGGGGGTTGTTCTTGGCTGTTCTTAAAATAAATAAATATCCAGCGTTCGGGATTTTTGTCCTATAGGAAGCAGAATAACTGACTGGACTGTACTATTCACCCCAGTATGGTTTCCCTCTATTCCCCTATTCTTTTTTCTTTTTTTTTTTTTTTAATATGACACTTATTTTGCTTATGCTGATTCTGGTCTGGTTTATATGATGAGACAGCTTTTTAGAGGTGTACCTTATTGATCTGTGTGACTTTTTTGTTTAGAGTAGAAAATGCAGTGTTTAGCCTGTGCATTTTACTTTTGTTCCCTAGAGCGTTAACTCTTTACCTGCACAGGAATATAACTTTTTATTGTTGTCTGAACAGCAGGGTATAAGGGCTAGCAGTCTTCTTCTGAGACACTCTGCTTTGAGGCACATGATCAACTTTCTCCTTGGCCCCAACCGGCAGAGTAATCAGGTAAAGCTTACGTAGCGTGTGTTTTTGTGCTGTAGTTTGTCCATCCCCRTGGTTTTATGATGCTTAAATTATGGATAAATACTTTTCATGTGGTAGGATAGACTAATCCTTGGATTATTCTGTAAACTTCATGCAAGTCTTAGTCTACCTATGTGTAGTTAACATGGAAATAGCTGTTTTGGCAGAAGTGAGTGTCATGGTTTTGATAATAACATTTTCACCAACTTCAAAGCATTAGAACGTAGTGGTGGACTGTTAAGGACGTTGCTTTGTTTTGACTTAGCAGAAGTTGRCTAAATCAACCAATCAAAAGTTAATTAACTCTCTCCTTTGGCTCAAGCAGAATCGCAGGTGGAGTTCAGCACAAGCACGTGAGTTTGGGTATCTTCACAATACTGTAGCGCTACTTGTTCTGCACTCTGACGTCTCCTCACAAAGGAATGTTGGTAAGAATTGAGTTTTTGCCTTTTGGTGACTTTGCATTTCAGTTACTGTTATTGGGAGTAACTTAATATCAGTGAGGAAAAATGCAGTCACTTTGAATTTAAGGCAGTAATGGTTAGCATAGATTACTCTCTTGCTGTAAATGTACTGAGAGTCTGTGGCAAACAGATAGTATTACAGATATGGCAGGGGGGAATCTTGATATTAACATTATTGTGCCTTCCTCCCTCCCCCATATGCTTAGAAGGTCTTTCCTCATGTGAGTGAATCGAGCTGTGTCATTGTTGTCTGGGACAGACTCGCAGCCTAACAAGCTGTATTTTGCTTAGATTTGTTGTGCCTTTTGCTAATCTGAAGGGGAGTATTTAGACTGAGCTACTGAATAACAAGCAATGAAATACTTTCCTAGATGTTTCTTACAAGAGACAGAGATATCCAAATAAAGATAATGAAGGAAAAAGTTGAGATCTTCGGTTTCCTGAAGGAAGAATTTAAAATTGTCTTTTCAAAAGAATAACTTGATTTCTGTCTAGGTTTAAAAGTTTCTGGAGTTGGAGATGGTCAAAAATCATAAAGTAAAAGAAGGATGATAAATRTTCTGAATATGATGAATATGCAACAGTGATTGGAAGTGAAACTAAAGCTCAGAGTACTGATAGTACAGTACATTTTGCTTTGGCCTTCTTGCAGGTTGTTTGTCACTAAAGTAAATGACACTTTAGTGTGCAAGATATTGTTACTTGGAGTGGTACCATACAAGCTAGTTGAGATGAATGTCATTAGAGATTACATGGTGCCAAATAAGCARCAGTGTCTTCAAGGTGTGTAGAACAATCTAATTTATTAGTGGATTATTTTTGTATTTGCTATTATAGCTCCTGGTATCTTTAAGCAGCGTCCACCTCTAAGCATCACCGCTTCGGGTCCTCTTTTGACTCTCCATGAAGAAGTGGAAGCCTTGTTATTCCTGTCTGAGGGAAAACCTTACTTAATGGAGGTATCTGTTCTAAATCCTGCCCTGCTTAAACCTAAAAGCTGCTCTGATGTTAGTTCTTTGACATATCCTTACATGAAAAACACTGAATATTGAAAAGCCGACAGCTGGGGAGTGTGTGGTTATTATTTTGAGCCCAAACAATAAGGCACCTTTTGGTTTCTTCTTCACAACTTCTTATCTTCCAGTATATCCCTAAACTTAGGGGTCTGGTTAGAGAGTTTATGAAGTTAGCAAAGACAGCTGAACACATTTTGCAAGTGCCCATGCAGTCAGTTACTGTATGTCAGCTGGAGGTGCTAGCTTGAATTGCTCTGACTTAATGGATCATGCTTGACCAGACTCTTGGAGGTGGGCAGCAGGAGCTGAATGGAGTGCTGTGAGGGCAGGGGTTCAGCTTACTGGGCCGTGCAGGTGCTGGGAGAAAACTGCATCCTCCTGGAAAAGACTAACATTCTGTTATAAACTTGATCCATCTCTTAGGAATAATTGTATGGCCGTATCTGAAACTGTTTGCACCTTTCCATTAGGTGATGTATGCATTACGAGAGCTAACTGGATCTCTGTCGGTTCTCATTGAGATGGTGGTCTACTGCTGCTTTTGTAATGAGCACTTTTCCTTTACTGTGCTACACTTCATCAAGGTATGGAGATAATAAAGATAAGCTTTTTGCATAAGTGTTTCTTCTAGGCTTCGGTCATACTGTGTCTGATGGGTTATAATGGCACTGGGATCTGCAGARCAATCAGTACAGTTTGTTGGATTTGGGGGGGGAGGGAGTTGGTGGGTTTGGGTTTTTTTAAGCTTTTACTGTTTAAAACAACACATTTTCAAAAATCTGTAAAGCTGTCTTGTAATTCTTTGCATCTTCAATATATTTTACTATCTAAGTAACTTTACATTTCTTACATGCAGACTCAGCTGGAAACTGCTCCACCTCATGAACTGAAAAACATATTCCAGTTACTCCATGAGATACTGGTAGGTGAAGGGTAAAGACTTGTACAGGTTAGATTTTTGTATCAATGCATAATGAAAAAAGTCAGGACTGCATTGGTAATTTCAACATCCATTTATCTTTTAATCCTTCAGTTTGGAGTTTTTATTACTTCTTAAATTGCTGTCTTGATAATCCAGTGATATATCAAACTTCACAAGTCTTATTTGTTTTTCATGTGGAGGTAGTTAAAACTATTTCATAGACTAAATACAGGTATCATACACAACTTCTATTCATCTTTTTCTTTCCTAACAGGTTACTGAAGATCCATTACAAGTAAAGCGCATCAAATTTGCCTTTGAAACTGAAAATGGATTAATAGGCAAGTAAGCCAGTGGGTGAATGCTCCTGTCTTCTACTGACCCTTATGTTGATGGTGGTTCATATCATGTCCTAGTTTCTAATCCTTCTAAACTGTTTTACTTCTCAAGGAGAACAACTCGACACGATTTGATTTAGCCACCACCACCCCACAAAATGCTCTAAGAAAATAAAAAATAAGCATTAGAATATTATAGTAATGGCAAACTGGAAAGGAATTTAACTGGGAAAAATTAATTATCTCCAACAACAGCAGTCAGTGAACCCAGAGAAGAGTGGTACTTATGTACTTAAAAAGTGACATTAAGGAACCTTAACCGAGGGGTTGGCAAGAGAGAGAACTTTTTGAAATAAGAAACAGATCTAACTTTTGAAATAAGAAGTTAATGCAGGGGAAAAAAAGAAGTACCTTGGATTAACATAACAGAGTAGCTCTGTGAGGCCTGTAACCTTAAAAATTACATTTTATCTCCTACATATCTCAAGAAATTTCCAATATTTTTGTTTTGTCGGCATCGTAATTACCATGAAAAGAAACTGGTTCAGCATGGAAGGATGTTAATACTACTAACTGCAGGATAGCCTCATAATCTGACAGGTGGCTCCCATTTGTTGCTGCTCTTACAAAGTGTTGTCTCTCCATTCGATACAGAAACTTTACTGAAGTGAAGTTACTAAAGCATTCAAAAGCAACAGAGAAGTCCCAGAAGTGATGAGGGCTTAATTCATATGAATCAGGAGAAGAGGCTTTGTGTGCAAGAGAAATGTGGGGTGGCCACACGGTGCTCAAAGAGCATCTCTGATGAGTTTAGTGCAGCTTGAGCATCTCTCTCTCAGCTGTTTGGATGAGGAGCTGCTTCAGATTGTGGCTTTCACCTTAAGTTATTTTGGATTCTGTTTTAGTGAGAAGGAAYATTAAGCTTTTTTCTTTTTTTCTCTCTAATACTTCACTGCTCTTCTGTTTAGTAGTTTCCATGTATGACTGGTAGAAGAGAAGATAAGATGCAGCAATGTTAAGAGAATAACTAAGTGGTTATTTTATTTCTGGGTAAATTGGTCCCGCTTGGACCAATTCTATTCTGYAACTTGGGCAATACATGACCTTTTTTCCTCTACAGAGGAGAGATGCAATTATTCAATTGGATTTTTATGTTGAAGGCTTTTCGTGTAATGTTATTAAATCATACATATTTTACACAAGAACTGCTGTGAGTTTCGGGAGTGAAAGTTGTAGTTTTACCTTGGATTTTCCTTGCAACAGCACTGAACAGCACCCAGTCTCACTGCACATGGATCGTGACCTATCCGTCACCTTGGCTAGTTTTACTCCAAGAAAGGAAATCAGCAAAAAATAGTTTTCTGTGGTCCTCAAGAGGGTGTGTGTGCATAATTTGCAATACACCAGTGCTGTAATTTTAATCATCTGCCGTGCTTTCACGGTAGAAAAACTGGTAATTTGCAGTTCCTAGCAATTGTTTGCGTACCTTAGAGGTTTCACTACAGTGTTCTTTGCTAACTCCTATGGAGAGAGCAACTTTTGAGTAACAAATCTGATTGTGGCAGCTCCATGGAAATATTTGTGCTTCTTCTCAATCAAAGAATTTTGTTAAGGCSTGGGAATTCACGGTATAGAAAACTTCCTGGTAGGAATGGCCTGGGGTTTTGCCCAAATCTCCCACAGAAGAAATTCATGGCTTTTGAATTTTGCTATGCTTGTTTGTGTGAAGAAGCTTTAAACATTCTTCTAGCTTTGCAAGTTTTGATCCAGGTGGAAGCTGGTGATCTGGTCCATTTATGGGGGTTTCAAACATATTTTTTTTCCTTCAGATGTAACCATAGCAATTATCTAACATAGACTGGATTATAGGGGAAGAATTAACTGCATTAGGAGAGGACTGTTTAAAATTCAGGTACCGCATTTGAAAGAATTACTGCATTTTTTACTTTGATCTATTTTTAATCCAATAGAGTTGTGGAAGTACTCAAAAATGCCAGCAATACAGTAGTGTGTTTAACACAAYTACTCATGCTAACATCTGTAGAAATAACTTCCACCACCTATGTTAAAATTTTAGCTTCGTCTTTGTTATGTTTTCAGAGTGGCTGGTGCACAGAAATCTGAATTGTGTTTTTTAATCCATGTGTTTCTCCCCACAGCCTTGATGCACCACAGCAACCATGTGGACAGCAGCCGTTGTTACCAGTGCGTCAAGTTCCTTGTTACTTTGGCTCAGAAGTGAGTAATAACAGGTTACAGAATTTAACCTCATCCCTACCTTGGGCTGCGCTGTGGCTGTTAAGGCTGCTGCTCTTTCTACTTTTGATCAGCTTTATCTTTTGTTACTGTGATACAAGTGGTGCTCAAAGGTCTTGATAGTACATGTGTCAGTATGAAGTGAAATCTTTACTGATTAGTACCTGAGATGGATTTCTCATATAACAACCTACAATTGCTGTTTATAAAGGCAAAGGTCAGCTATGTTCTGTAGAGCAGGAGCCTAGGATTAAGACCAAGATAAACATAAGGAAGCTGTCCCGGATTTTTGAAATATTATGATTCCTAAATTCTCTTTGTTTGTAACTTGGCATATGTCCCRATAAAGCATAGTTCTGAAGTACGTGAATCTGTGTAGTAGACTACTTCGTGTGAACTTTACTAGGCATTATTGCTCGTGCTAATTCAGTTAATAACAGGGCTGTACAGTTTAGGTCAGAGTTTGCAATGATAACAGTGCATACAGAGGGCAGCACCACAAAGAAAGAGAAGTCTTTGGATTTTTTTTTTTTTTTTTAAGTTTGCCAGAATGCCTTGTTCGTGACTAATGAATATAATTTCAATTTCCAAGGTGCCCTACTGCGAAAGATTATTTCAAGGAGAATTCCCACCACTGGAGTTGGGCTGTGCAGTGGCTACAGAAAAAGGTAGTTTGGTTGTAACTTTACGGAAAGGCTGCCACTTTGTTTACAATKAGAATTATGAAATCTCCATCCTCTATATGGCGCTCTGAGATGACTCTTAAAACAAAATACAAGCTACTTCATTTTTTACAAGGACAGTTYGGATGCAGCTAAATCTGGTGCATACAAGAACTTCAGTAGGCTCCCACATGTTTCAGGCATAGATGTGTGTTCAGTGAACGAAACCAAGTGTGAATGGTTGTAATGATTATCATTCCTTGCCATGTGGGAAGCTTTCAGTGCCACTGTACTCATGTTAGAAGGTTTCACGTTTCTGAAAAAGCGATTTTCCATTGCCTGCATGTTGATGCAAGGGAATGCGTAGATGAGTGGATTTCTTACAGAATCACTGCAGCTTTGCACAAAACATAGTTGTTGACAGATACAGCTTTTTCCTCCCACACATGTATTTTTTTGTTCTTCCCTCTAAACTTAACGTAAGTTGGCCAACACATCTTTAATAAATACACTTTGGAAACTTAAAGCTCAGCAGAATTGGCCCAAGTTTGCCTACAGTCAAGAAGGGCAATGCTTGGTCTCCCAGCACTGCATGTACAAGAGGATAGTCTCCCAGCTCCAGGCTGCCTTTCTGTCCTGACAGCTGCTGCCAGGCAGATGTCAGATGCATAAACTAGTACTGTACTGAAGACTGGAAGCAGAATTAGTGGGATGCTTGCAGTGCAGCTGGCACAACTTGTTGCCACTCTTCTCTTGAAACAAAGAACTGACAGGTCTGGATAGTCCTGCTGTACCCATTTTTACTTTGTACTGCCTCATGTAAACCCTGACTCCACCACGCTTCTGCTGGCATCCAGTAAATTGCACGCACGTACAGTTACCAAGTAAAGGGAATTGGTTGCTAGTTTTCAGCTGAGGGGCAGTAGCCTCTCTGACTTCTGGCTGCATTAAAAGTGCATGCTTGTCTATGCCCCAGATCTCCAGCTCATTGCCAAAGGATTCAGGAAGCTTGTTCCAGACTCGTTAGTTCACCTACCACCACAAATGAATGAGGCTTTACATATGTAAAACTCGTATGGCAATTTTACGGCTTTCTGGCTTTTTATGCAGATGTCTGAACATTATTGGGCTCCACAGAGTAACGTATCCAATGAAACGTCAACTGCAAAAACCTTCCAGCGCACTATTTCAGCACAGGTATGTGTCACAGTCTTGGGAGACGATGTTAAAGTTGTATTATTTTCTTTTTTGCTTTTCAGTTAGGGTCTTTGGTTTTGGCAACTTTAGCATATTCCAGTGCACTTAAGACCATTCTTCCTTTAGAAATCMAGACCCTGTGGTTGTTCCTGAAAAAACTAACCGTTAAATGATATTAGTCAATACCTCACAATTACCTGTGGTGACTCAACTATCTCTCTACAGCAGCTATATTGTTTCAGAATCAACTTTAAAAAAAWAAWAATAATAATAATGATTATGAGATGGAGGTATCACCATGGCCCCTGACACTCTCTTGGACTGTTTCCATCTCAGGACACGCTGGCCTATGCCACAGCCTTGCTGAATGAGAAAGATCAGTCTGGAAGCAGTAATGGGTCAGAAAGTAGTCCAGCCAACGAGAACGGAGAGAGACATCTGCAGCAGGTAAGAATAAAATAAGAGCATGTCTATCTTCTGGTGCATTGCTCTGTTAAACAGCTTGTTCCTGGGGCTCGGGTCAGACACAATAATTGTGCGCCTTACAAAAATAACGTGCCGTATCTTTCTCTCCCCATCCCTTGTGTGTATTGAAAGGGCTCAGAGTCTCCTATGATGATTGGTGAGCCTAAAAGTGACCTTGATGATGTTGACCCATAGAGGATACCTATGAACACAAAAACAGATCAACTCAAAACATTTAATGCCTGGTACCTACTGAAACTGGAGTCCCATTGCTTATGCCGTTAGAAGAGTCTGGAAGAGAAGTGGCTTTATAGGATCGGAGGCAATGCTGGAGGAGGTGGTTTCCCTGAAAGCTAAAAGCATTTTTTAGCTATGAAGGCTTCAGATCAATAAATGCGCTAGAAAACTGCACCTTCACCTGCAGTAGCTTATGATAGTCCAGACACCGAAAACAGTTTGTCAAGAAGATTTTATCAAATACACAAACGCTAGTGGTTGAATTTTTATGTGAACATTAAATGAGTGAATGTAAAACTGTTGCTTTTCTGTGATGCTGCAAAAAAATTCTTTTGGTTTTTATACAGGAAAAAAAAAAAAAGACTGCCCTTATGTATGGAGGGCAAATTTTTAATCTTTCTGATAATATTGAATAGGAATATTCAAATTTCTGTAAAGATGTGTGATGACTTACATTTCATTGTAAAATATTAGTTAAAGAATGGGTTTACATAAGGACTTCTGTATTTAATATGTCTCCCGGCTAATTTGTAAAGCTCTTTATGAGAAGGATCAGCAAGATTGCTCTGTAAGGAGAGTGATTCCTTACAGAATGCTTTGGTCAAGGAGCTCTGGAAAGGGTCATCTTTTCTGGTACCCTTCCGAAAACCACAGGCAATTGGGAAGGGCAATAAAAGAAAAGCTTTGTTCTCTAGGTATGCAGTTGTTCATTATTAAAGGATGTTGGTGGATTTTAAAAAAAAAAAAAAAAAAGTTAATGAGTAGTTCAAAAGAAAAAAAGCACTTTAAGGTGGAATCTGTTGCAGTTTTACTCATTAAATTTTTTTAACCTTTGGAGACATATTGAATAAAASGTAGTCTCAATCGTGTGATCTGCAATCACTTGCTTGTGCTTTGAAATTACTGAGAAAGTTGGTATTGGTTGTATATGATGAATAATTCCTTGAGTGAGCTGGGGACACTGTTGTGGAGATTTTATAGCAATTTTAACACGGGGAAAGAATGATTTGGCTTTGTTTGTGTTTTCACTTGACCAGGCAACGTTTAAAATATCACAGCTCTTTTGATTTGCTCATAAACAACTGGAAACCAGTTGGGATGATTTGAGCACAGTTTTGTTTTCCATGTCAAGTGCAGTTCAGTGATTTCTGGCTCTGGATACAAGCTTCTTTTGTGCCAACTAACTCTTCATCTTTTGTACATTTTGCGTTTGTCACATTTTCTGCACTGCTTTTTGCCTTTATTTATGGATTCTGCCTTACTTTAAAAAAAAAATTATATAAACAAACATGCACAGAAATGGGGGACATCTTAAGGAGTGCCTGGGTACCTCCAGAATAGATAAATTTGCCAAGTTAAAGGCACAACCAGCCAAAAAGTGCCTTTTTTTCTTTTTACATACTGTTGCCGAAACAAGAAGCAGCAGACAGCTTTTCACTGTTGTGCACTAATATTGAAATTAACCAGTCATTTCACTGTTGGAAGTAACCATCCGATCTGATTTCAGCTGTACAGCTTTGTAACTTATTGTGGGTTAAGAGAGCCGTCGTCATAAATTGCGCGTGCAAAGAAGTAAGGGTAGCGTTGTAGTGAATCTCTCACTTTCTTTTCCAAACAATGTCTTCATAGACACATGGCAGAGTTAGCATTTTATAAATGTTTCTGATAATGTGCTGGGACATTTTAAATGTGATGTTTTAAATTAATTTTGAATAAATCATTTCTTACGGATACCCCCTCTTCCTTCCCCCATCCCTAACACTTTGTTAATGGGTCATAAATCATCACAAGTCAGCACGCAGCGGTGGTGGTGATGGAAGAAGCTGGTAATGTTCCTATGGGTTGGCACCACTTGTCRCTTCAGGTTCCTGTTATTTCCTATGGAAACAACGTCCTCGATTACCGCAGGCCCAGAGAAGCATTGATAAGAGAATTGCATCAGGATGGCTCATCACCACTGTATACTTGAAACCAATACAAACTTTTTCATGGTTCTGCTCACGCTTGTACAAAGTCAATGGTTATAATTTGCAATAAGATGATACTTGGTCAATTATTTTTGTTTCCAGCTGCTGTCATTTGAACCTGCTGAAGATTATTTTTTGGAAAACAGAGTTCAACAAGACTAGTTTTTGTGTAAATTGTGATGCATTTCTATGTTGTAATTTTTACTGCCAATCTTTTTGGATGAAAATGTTTTTATACAGCTTACAAAATGTTCAGTGAGGAGCAGCCGCAGCCTGCCTGTGAGCATTCGGGGAGATATTGTCTGATTAATACGTAGACATTTGGCACTGGAAAAATAGGCAGTCTTGATGAACAGTCTTGGGATTCCTGGTCAATGGAATAAAGTTATTCCTTTCACAGAAAACTAGTGTAATCTTTAGACTGCGCATACACTGCTACGCTGTTGTCTTGTTGATCCTCTTATCTTGAAACTTCTTAGGCCAGYCCTGCAGATGATAAGCTCTGAGAGGTTGCCCTCATTGCCATTTTGGGTCCTGTCCAGAGTAAATCGAAGCAGCTGAATGGCCCYCGGAGCTGCGCCGCTGTATGTCCTTATGCCGTGGCGTGTTCTGGTGCACCGTCAGATTTGTATCTGTGTGCRGTTTCTTCTCCTGACCTTCTTAGCAGAACGATTTACCCTGGCTACGCTTGCAGGCACGGATTAGACCGGCTTTTGTGTGTCAGATAGCAAGATTCACAGGCGATCTGGACTGGAATTAATACTGCCTTTTCGGTGGGCGCGAGGTGGAGAAGGCTGGACACGCAGCAGTGCCCCGGTGCTGGTATTCCCCTGCTCACCTGCCTGCTGCCTTGGTAAGCACAACTAGGAGCTACAGCCAGGGCTGCCGCCCCGGCTCTGCCTTCCCCGCAGGTGCCTTTGTCCTCCGCTCTAAGGACAAAGGCTTTTACATTTCAAGCGTGACCCAGCCTGTGCTTTCCACTGACGTTGCCGGTCCCGGGAGCGGGGACGGGGTATTGCAGTGGGCTGACGGGACTGGCTGCAGCGTACCTGGGATTAACGCTGAGTTCTGAACGAGAGAGGCTTTTCTGCCTACCCACATGCAAGATACTAAGCAAGGGCTAATCTTTTAGTATTGTTTCCTTCCGCCAGGTTTATGCATGCCCGAACTAAGCTGTGAATGCTGGATCTGGCTTATTGTGCGTGGAATGTGCTCACATCTTCTGCTGGGAGCTGGTGGGTGAGCAGGCAGCAGGATCTTCCCCTCTTGCAGGGAATTCGGCAGAGGTGAAATATCTGATGCGTGTTTTGAGAGGTTACAGCCTAGAAAAGCTGCTGAAAAATTACCAGCTGTGTCAAAGCTGTTCAGGAGCTCTTAGGCTAACATCCCTTTTTTTTTTCCCCTCTTTGTGCAAAATTCAGATTATAGCTGATAAAATTATGGGCTGTAATTATATACGTTATGTAATTACATGGTTAGATTAGGGTTGGGCTTTTGCCGCCTCTAGCTAACAAGTTAGAAATAGTTTAAACCTTTCAAAGTGGTGCTTCCTACTGGGTCTCTGTCTTCTGCCAATTAAAACGGGAGTAACAGATCTGTAASGGGCTTTTTGATGGGGAAAAACACTCAACGCAGAATAGCTGAAGTCTGACAGGTTAACCTGGTGCTTGTATCAAGCTTTATATTTTTCATCTGTCCTCAGGTAACACCACACAAATTATATATTGTAGTACTGGGAGGCTGCTAATCGCCCACAAAAAGTGAGACCCAGCTTTGGTGGCTTCAGGTACTTCTCAGCCCTTCTCTGCTGCTGTGTATCTCTCTTTCAGCATCTATGCTTTATCTTCTTTCTGGGGCTTCAACATTTTATCGAGTGAAGCCCAGTGTTACTAGAAACAGCAGCAAAAAGCACAAGGGCACGTCCCCCAAAGCGGGATGATGGTTTGTTTCCATAACTGGAAGCTCTTGTCCTACACCACTGTTTTAAAAACAAACTTCTGTTCTTGTGTGTGCGTGGGACAACAAGACCCAGCCCCTGGTCTCTGCACCAGTCCCAGAGCTCGGGGCAGCTGTGGGCGAGGGGAGGGTGCCCTCGCTGTCTGCGCCGACCTCCGAGGGTGCCAGCGGTCGTCCTGCCGGAGGCAGGGATCGGAGCCCGCGGTGGTGGCCCGTGGCTGGCTCGTCTGGGGAGCAGCATCCCTGCCCGACGGGTGCCAGACTGGTTCCCCATGGGGATGTACATGAAGCCAGATGATGGATCGTATCTACTGAGCACTGGTCTATGAATTTTATTTTAAAAAGACATTTATAAAATGTTTATTTATAAAATTTCAAATAAATATTTAAGGTACAAATGTAAAAACCAAGGTACTATGAAACCTTATTCTTTCTTTTCTTTTTTTTTTTTTTTAGAAAGGAATTAACAGCCAATTCTATGTGTCTTGGGAAGCCCTGAAAGGAAAACTGTTAAAGCAGTGCGTAACACCAGCAGATCATTAACTTTGACTTAATAACGAAAAAAAAACACTAACAAAGCAGTAGCTGACTCCATAGCAATGCAGATTAAAATCTAATTAAACAAGCAGACTGTTTAAACTAGAGCCCTTACACCTGACTAAAAAGTAAAGAAGTCTCCTAGGTACATCATAAAGGCAATTRTAAAACTGTCCAAAAATGGCTAAACTATGATTTTCCACATGCTAAGTGGCATTACCTGACATCTAATGAGCAACTAACCAGGAAAGAAAGGAGCAATCCTTTTTTTTTTTCTTTATAAAGATGGTGGTTTCGTCGTATGCTGGGTGACAACACGAACAAACAGCCTCAAGACGGCTTGTAGGGTCAGGATATCTACAGAAAGACCCGGCGCGCGGTGGGGGAAGGATGCCGGGATGACTCCTGTGATGGGGCAGGGCTCCGGCTGCGCGGGGGCTCCCCGGAGAGCTCTTGCCGAGCCGCCCTGGSTCTTGCCCCCACTGTGTGCAAGGGGGTGACAAGCTTGTACCCCACCATCACAGCAGCCCAAGCRCGGAGGTCAGCCGCAGCCGCGTGTCGGAGCGTGGTCCGTGCCGGGAGCGGCAGCTCAGCCCCGGGAAGGTACYGAGCCGGCGCCGCAGCCGTCCAGCRAGGCACCATCCCCGCTACGCCGGGCACGCCAGGCCAGGGCAGCCGCTCAGCCCGTCCCTACTGCCGGCTCCGGCAGCAAATGGCGATGACCGCAGCCGTGCTGCTGCCAGGGACGCTGGCTGCCACGCAGGTATTGTCCACGGCGTAGGCTCCCATGGTGCCGGGGCTCTGGGAATGGGCGTTACAGCCCGTCAGCGTCCAGCCGTCGTCGCAGGACACCGTCACCTAACGGGGGAGAAGAGGTCACCCTCCACGGGTCAGCAAAGGGGCAGGGGTCTGCCCGTCCCCGATGGTCCCCGGGGCTCAGGGTGGTGTGGCCAGTGTCACRCTGAGCTGCTGGACCAGCTGGGGGGGGCGGTTCCATTACAGGGGGGTGACTGGGGACASCAGCGAAGGCTGGGGTTGGGGCTATGGTCGGAATGATGCCGAAGCCAACCCCAGCCCCCCATCAGGGTGGCAGAGGGACAAGCAGAGGCGAGGACAACACCATGGCAGAGGAGCGCGYGCCGTCCCTACCTTCTCCGCAGAGCCCAGGGACGTGCGCTCCTTCACCCGGCACTSGAGGCTGGCAGCAGGGCAGCACAAGGCGTGCGCCATCACCTCCACCCTGCCGGCGCAGCGGCTGGGCCCGCTCCCCGGCCCCGCGACCGGCCTGCCGCCRTCACCCGGCGCCGCGGCGGGGGAGCGGAAGCTGCACCCTGCCAAGGGGAGAGGGGCTGTGGGCGCAGGGCGGCTGCGGCAGCATCCCAGTGCACACGCAGGGGCTAAGGGACGTCCCCGCCGAGCCCTGAGCCTTCCCTGCCTCCGTGCACGCAGCACGTGCCCCCCTTCCCTGTCAGCTCAGCGCTCGCACCCACCCTTTWACACCCAGGTCCCAGAGTTTTTGTGGCAGAAACACCCTCGGCCATCAGCGCGTTGGCTCAAGGCTCTGGAACCCGCCGTGTCGGGCATTACCGGTCAGCACGTGGTCCCGCGGGGAGCAGCCGGCCCCCTCGGCCGCCGGGGAGCTGGCGTTGATCCGGCACTCGGCCCCGGGCCACGTGCAGCACCTGGCGATGGCGTAGACACCCCGGCCCCGGAAAGCGTTGTGGGCCACGCACTGCTTCTGCCCGTCCTTGTCCTGCGGCCGGGGCAGCACGGCGTCACCGGGGGTGCTCGGGGGCCTGGGGACGCCCCTCCAAGGCCGGCGGGCACCCCAGGAGCAGCACTTCTGCCTCCGCACGCTCCGCTCACCTCCATGTGCTCCCCCAGCCGCCTGCCGCTGCGGGAGAAGCTGGAGCAGCTGAGCATCTCCTCGGCGCCGGCGCAGCGAGCCACGGCTGTGGCAYGCCGGGTGAGCCCCGAGCGCGCCGACCACACCGAGCGGCAGTACAGCTGCTCGTCTGCAACGGGGCAGATGGTGTCAGCAGCAGGGCGGACACCCACAGCGGCACCCAGAGCCCACAGCACGGACCGGGCTGCCAACGAGGGCTGGCAGGTCTCCCCCCTACCCCCTGCATGCAAACAGCCGCGCTCGGGCTCAGCTGTCCCTGGCACAGCTCGAGGAGGGACGTGCCCTGCCGATGTGCCGTGCTTTCACCCAGGCACTTCTTTCCCCGGTAAGGGCAGAGCTCTGCCGGGCACCCAGCAGGCAGCCGAGGTCTTTACCTGGACCCAGCCGGGCGGGCAGCCCAGCCACGCTGTTGGGCGTCTGGAGCCGCTGCTCCTCAGGGAACCACGCCATGTCCATGACATCCTTGGTGGCAAAGTGCAGGAGGTGCTGCCGGAGCTCGGCGAGGCTCAGCTGGGGCTCGGCGCTGAGCAGCATGGCGGCGATGCCTGCCGAGAGCCCGAGGGGCCGCGGTGAGAGCCAGGGGCCAGGCAGCCGCCTACGCACGACTCCCCCGAGCAACGCCACTCCAGAGAGACAGGAGAAGGAATCACTGCAGCCCATCATCCACACACACGGGATGCGGGAGCTCTGGGCAGGCTGCAGCACCCAAATGAGCCAAACATGCCAAAACCATGGCACCGAGGCACCCAAAAATGTCCCCAGCGCAGGCAGCCCTGATGCCTCGTGCCTGCAGGGACACGTGCCCAGCGTCAGCAAGTGGAAGGCCAGCCCTGCCTGCCACCCCRGGGCCCAGCTCACCCGCCACGTGCGCGGCTGCCTGCGACGTCCCGCTCTGCGCCGTGAAGCACGTGCTGCAGTCGCTGGAGGCGCCGATGATGTCGTCCCCTGGGGCGAACAGGTCCACGCAGCGGCCAAAGTTGGTGCCCAGGGTGCCGATGGAGGCGGGTTGGTCTTCGCTGTTGGTGGCACCGACCGTGATGACCTGCCAGGGCGGTGACGGAGGGGGACGTGGGTGCGGCAGGATGCGCAGCCCCAGTCCACTTGGCGCGGATGAGCCCAGGGAGGTGGCAGCGTGTCCCCRCACATCCCCACACCTCAGGGAGCCCCCCCAGCCCGTACCTCCGGCTCGGACGCTGGCGAGTACAGGCAGGCATCGTCCTTGTAGTTCCCGGCAGCCGCGACCATCACCACCCCCATCTGCGCCATCCGCCGACAGCCGGCGTTCAGCACCCGGCTGTAGGCGCCGGCGAAGGGCAGCAGCACCACCAGCGGCACGTAGGGCTGAGCCTCCAGCGTCGCCTTGATAAACTCCAGGCCTGGGGGGGACGAGATGAAGAACGGGACACTCTCGCAGGATGGAGATGAGTCAGGGGGGCTCCGGGAGGGAGCGCCCTCCTCTCCGGGGCATGGGGGGACTCACCGATGAGGGTCCCGCTGACGGTGCCCTTCCCCTGGCAGTTCAGCACRCGGAGGCTGCGGACGTTGGCGCCCGTGGCCACGCCGGCGTCGCGCCCGCTCAGCACTCCAGCCATGTGGGTCCCGTGGCTGTCGCACTTGCTGGCCTGGTCCAGGTACCACGGTTTTACACTCCAGCCCATTGCATCAAAGCAGGTTTGCAACATCGCAGTGTCCCCCCCGCAACCCATCCCACCCCTTGTGCTTTGCACCAGCTAAATCCCACTGCAGAATAAATCTTTAAAAATATTTTGGAGTGGGGGAAAAGATAAAAAATTCATCCTGTGCAGAAGGGGAAGAGCTGGCAGAAAGGATGGGGGATGCAGCCAGCCTTCCCTGGGGCTGTGCTAGCGCTGGGCTCCCCTACACACACAGCGACGCAAGCCATGCAAGGCAGCGCTAGCACCCACCGCAGGGTGCAGGCAGCCTTCGCGGTCCCAGGTGTGGGGTGGGCACCTCGATTCCCTCTTGCAAGGACACCTTGACACGCACCCATGAGCCCCCCCCAGCCTGCTTTCCCCAGAAAGGAGCCCTGCCCCGCTCAGCCACAGCCCCAAATACACCACGCTGAGGGTCCCAACATCTCCCAGGACCACAGCTCCTGCTGCTGCATGTCCTGCCCGGCATTTTGTCACGAGCCAAGTGACTCTCCTGTCCTGGGAAGCCCCCCAAGCCTGTTCAGGGTTTGGTGGGTGCAGGGGGATGCTCTTGCCAGGCTGCAACATGCGGCACCTCGAGGCYCACCTGCCTGTGGAAGCGGGTGCCGTCCTCCTCGGGGACGCTCTCGAAGTCAGTCACAAGCACCCTGCCCTCGATCTCCCGATGGGTGCTCTGCACGCTGGTGTCCAGAAGGTAAATCTCCACCAGGTCACCTTTATCTACCAGGGACACAGCCAGGGGGGGGGAAAGGCAACCACTGCCACGGTCAGCCCAGGCCACCTGGGATGCTCCCAAAATGCAGCTCCAGACCCGCAGCACCATGGGGCAGGGGGATATACCCATCCCCTCGAGTCCAGGAGAGGGGATGGGGCCACTGACCCTTCCCCRAACCCCCATGGTCCTCCCCCCACACCCCAGCACTTACTGGGAGGGCTGTAGGCACCCGAGCCAGGCTGTGGCGGCACGATCCTGCCCAGGTTCCACGGGATGCTCTGGGCAAAGACGTAGGCGTCCTCCTCGACATATTCCACGTGCGGCAGCTTCAGYGCCTGCGGAGAGGAGGCGCAGCGCCCGGCGTGGTGGCAAAGCTCCTGTTCCCCCCAAGGCTGGAGCTGCCACCCCCRGCCAGCACCCACCCCTGTGATGCCCCCCGCCGCGACCCGCCGCCCTGGGACCTTTCCTCCGCCCCACGTACCATGTCCAGGACGTCGCTGCTCATCTTCACCAGGAAGGCGGGCAGGAGGTGGAAGACGTGCAGCAGCTCGGTCAGGTATCCCCGCCGAGCCGCCCGGGCCTGCAGCCGCCTCGCCGCGCCTCGCACCTCGGCCTCGCCGTCGCCCGYCCGCAGCACCACCACGTAGCGCCCGGGCAGCCGCCACGCCGCCTGCGGGGACGCAAGCGCTTGGGTTTGGGGGACCCACCCGCGGGGCCACCCCGGCCGCCCCCACCCCCCCACGCTCCTCACCTTGGCGGCGCGATGGAAGGCGGCGGGCCCCGACGGGGCGGCCCCGACGGCGGCTGCCTCCTCCTCGGCCGCCCCCAGGGCCAGCACCAGCTCCTCCGCCAGCTCCGCCGCCCCCCCCGCCAGCACCAGCGCCAGCACCAGCGCCAGCGCCCGCGGGGCCATGCCCGCCCCGGAGCCCCGGAGCCGCCGAGCCCCCTCAGCGCGGCGCAGCCCGGACGGCGGAGCCGCTGCGCGCCCCGCGGACGCTCCGGAGCGGACCCGCGGAGGATTCGGAGCGCACCCGCGGACGCTCCGGAGCGGACCCGCGGAGGATTCGGAGCGCACCCGCGGAGCCGAGAAGCCGGAGCGCACCCGCGGCTGAGGCTTTGCGGGGGCGGGGATCACGCCACCGCCGCCGGCCCCATCGGCCCACCCGGGCGGGTTAACCATTAACGGGGCCGCGGCCGGGAAGGGGGCGGCGGCGGGGGCGCGGGGCCGCGGGTGGGCAGCCGGGCGGGGAAGCGGGGAGAGGCGGGGAGGTGGCAGCGCTGCCCGCAGCGGGCTCCGCTCACCAACCAGCTCGAAATTC
>JASVER010000082.1:1587240-1602706 GCA_030449065.1 Oceanodroma leucorhoa | reverse complement strand
GAGATAAATTTCCATGAAAGCCTCTAATCCTGTTTAAGCATTTTTTACAGAGTCGTCACACATCGCAAATATTATTTTTCCGGGATACGGCTGGCGTTTTCCCGTGGCTCTCACCGCTGCCTTCCAACCGCTCCCTCCCGCAGCGCCGGGCTCCCACGCCGCCYCGACAGCCCCGGCGACCTTCGGCAAAGCCCTTCCCTGCTCCCTGCTTTTGAGGGAAACAGGGATTTGGGTTTTGTTACTGGCTATTTATAAGCTCCTCAGAGCTTATGTGTTTTATATGGATGTGTACGTTTTATATGGATGTGTATGTTTTATAATGATGTATATGGTTTATATGGATGTATATGKTTTATATGGATGTGTTTGTTTTACATGGATTTATATATTTTATTTTTAATGAGACCTCGAGTGGGTGCCTGCACTCTGGTTTGGGTAACGGGGGGACGCCAGACCCCACTTGCCTCCCACTCTTTGCCACGGCAAGCTGAGATCACCAAGGTCCGGCATCCACGTCTCGCTCCTGATTTTGGGCTCAGCTTAATCAGGCGCCACCAAGTCCTCGGAGCTGATGCTCTGGGACACCTTCAGGGCAGCCGAGCACTGGTGGACCCCATTTTGAGGGGGACAGTCTCCCTCTCTCTGCGGAGTCACGCACTTCATTTTTGCACGGGGGACAAGCCGTGTCGGAGGGAAGGATGGGGAGACCCCCACAGAGGAGGGGGTGGCGAAGGCCCCCCAGCCCCACACGCACCCCCACGTGCTGAGCAACCTTGGGGAGGTCTTGGCATGAACCCCCGGCCCCAWCGCCTGTGCAGGGAGTGTGAGAGACACCCAGCCCCGGAGCTCTCTGGAAGGAGTGCATATCTACAGAAAGATATTTATTTTCATGAAAAAATATTCAGAAATAGCCAAAAACTTGAACTTTGTAGAGAAGAGATCCGTTTCCCGTCCTGGCACACAGGGGAGCTTCCAGCAGCAATTCCTGCTGCTGCTGAGAGCAGCGGTACCCTCCGGCTGTGGCTGTGTAAAGGGGCGGGGAGGGGGTCCTGTTYTGGGGAGGAGGAAGGAGAGAGCAGAAAAGGCAACAGAGAAGACCCCGACAAGGGGGTAAGGGCACCCAAATCCCCTGCTGCCCTCCAACCCTGGGGGAGCCGCGGAGCTCTGAGGCGGTGCTGGCAGAGGGCGGGGTGATGCCGGGCCSGGGGGGCCCCCCGCACCCCGCTGTGGCTGCAGCAGCGGCAAGCCTCGGGGCAAAAAAAAAAAGGCAAAAGCATTTTTACTCCAAAATTTTGGGGAAAGTCGGTGTGATCTGATTGCTTCGAGACCATAGACCTGTAACAGCCGTACAGATCTTTGTTGTTGCACCAGCCGGGAATCGAACCCGGGTCGCAAGAATGGGAATCTTGCATGATACCACTACACCACTGGTGCGCTGGTGCTGCACCCCCCCGCGCGCCGCCAAGGCCACGCAGCGCGACCCCCTCCCGCGTGGGCTGCGTGGGCGGCAGCGCGACCCCGCCGCTCCTCCCCGATCCGCTCCCTGYGGGCGTCCCACAGGCGCGGGGTTCCTGCGGGTGGGGTGAAACCCGCGGGGGAGCAGCCGGGTGCTGCGCCCCCCCCCCCCGAGACCTGCGTGGGGCTTTGGGCTTTGCGGAGCTCCTAATTGCATGCAGGAATGTCCCGTTTCTCACAATGTTTAACCTCAGCCGGCGTGGGGGAGCTGAACCCTTTGGCTGCGGCAGCCTCTTGTGCCTGGGGTCCCCCYGCCTGTGGGCACGGCAAGGATGCTTCCCGAGGGATGCGGGGAYCCAAATCCAGCTGCACAAAGGGTTCCTGGGTGGGGGAGAGGCTCCAGCCCCCTGTCTTAGCCCTCTCCTCTGCCCCTGCCCAAGGAAAATGCTTTTGAAAATTCAGTTTCTTTTGCCAAAAGTGGTAGTGAGTTCTACGACATGAGATGGGCAAAAGCTTTCAGGCCTTTACAAGAGTCCTAAACTGAATACGCAGAGCCACGTCCTGTCCCGGGCACCCTCCGGAACCCAGTGAGACGTGGCCCCATCCGAACGGCGTCCCTGCAGCCACCACGCTCCCACCCGCCGGGAAGGAYGGGCAGGAGTCGAGCAAGTGTAAACAGTTGGGTAATGCTTCCCCTTGGACAGCCGCTTGCAATCCTGCCGGCAATATTTAGCAAACACCGGCGTCTTCGTTCCCCACCCTCCCGGCGGCACGTTGGCCATAAGCACCCTGCGTGCGCGGGGCGCTGCCTGCCCTTTTCCCCTTGCTGCTGCGGTGACGCGAAGGTGAGTGAGGGGTGCAGTGACACCAGGAAGGGTGTCACAGGGGCATGAAGCCCCCAGGTAGAGCCGTTTCTTGCACCACCCTGGATTGCACCAGCAAAGCACTCCCTGGGTGGCAGGGGRGCGCGGGGAGCGTCGTTTCCAGGGCTCCTATGCTCCATCCCCCTCGGGTGCTGGAGGACAGCTTTCCCCCTGCTTTTGGGCCTGTCAACCCGCATAAATCTGCTGAAGAGCCGCTCTGCCAGCAGATACGTGCTCCCAAGCCTCTTGGGGCCATGCCGGGCACACGCAGCATCCAGCCCAGCTTTYCCAAAACAGGGTGAGGGACTCTCAGCGTCTCCATACTGTTGGATCCGCTGATGCTTTGATCTGAACCCAGCTGCCCGGGGGAGGTTCAGCCACGCAGATCCCCGCAGCCCCGAGCCGCCGGAGAGCAGGCGGAGGTCGCAGCTCCTGCCGGCGCTGCCGTCTCTGCGTGTTGCAAACGGGCTGCGGAAAGCCGCTGCGTTGCCCCCGCCATCGTGACGAACCAGGCTTAGCTCCATCAACGTGGTTTGAAACAAAGGCTTATTATTCAGAGGGAGTTTGGGGATGGTGACGCCGCGGAGAGAGAAAATGTTGCCCAAAGCCACCACCTCGAGCGGCTCTCGGGAAGCCACAGCTGTCACCGGGGTTTCGGCTCAGCCGAGTCCTCCTCCCTGTGCCCCCACTGGCGCTGGAAGCTGGTCCTCGTGCAGGAGACAGGGGACAGCACGGTCTGTCCCCCTCATCACCCCTCTCCCAACCTGGAGACATGAAGGCTGCCTGCTGCTGAAGTCTGAGGATCTAATTTTAATTCCAGGGTGGCTTTGATAAGCGGGAAAAAGGCTTTGTGGACATCTCGGCCCTGTAAAGCCTACCTGGGGTGAAAACATCTTTACCTACCTAAACACTGATCCCGTTTCAAGCAGTAAAGATAATCTTTTCCCTTCCTAAGGACATTATTTAGCCCAGATCCTGCCCAGCCCAGCATTCACGCTTATCTGTGCCCACCCAAAGGGCTCTGGTGAGGGGGGCCTTGCTGCTGGCTGTTCCCTCTGCTGCGGAAATTTGGGGGTCAGGAGATGGTGATGCTCCCCTCGGGTTTTGCGGGATGGCAGCCTCCCGTGCGGCTGGGTGGGCACGAGGGGCGCAGCATGGCACGGGGGACAGGCAGGAGCCTGGGGGCTCCTCCACACTGCAGGCGCTGCACTTTCGGGGGCCAAYCCCAGCCCCTCTCTTCCAGGCTGCGATGCCTGTGTCCGCTCCACGAGCTGGGTCCGTGCCAAGCCRGGAAATCAGTTTTCAGGCTCAAAAAGGCAGTCACTCACTATCCTCGAGCAGAGCGTCCGGCCCCTCTCGGAGCCCATAATAGAGGTCATCCACCTCCTCGGTGTCTTTGCGGGGGGAACCGGGACGCTCTCCCCCCACCGGGGAGCTGGTTGGGGTGCAGCTGGGGTGGGCGGCAGATGGCGGGGGGCATCGGCCCCATAGCACGGGGCTACCGGGCACGGAGCCCTCCAGCGACGGCGTGTCCATGTCCTCCAGGAGGCATGCCAGCGGCGCGTCCCCCGGCGCTGGCCCGGGGGGGCTGCGGGAACAGAGAGGGCTGAGGGGCAGCCGGAGGTTACACTAAACACAGCTGGGCTGGAGCTGGGGTTTCCCCCCCGGAGCCAGCAGCTGCTGGGCTCAGTGTTGCTCRGCCAGCATCCCAGCATCACCAGTCCCCTTGCTGGGTGGCTGGGGCGCCCCGGGAGGGCCCTATCTCAGCCCCCGGTGCCTGCCTTTATGGGACAACCCGCCTGCCAGGTTCCCTCTCCTGCCCATGGGACAAAGCAGCGGCTGCCCTCGCACGCTGTGCCCGCATCCCAGGGAGAAAGCAGAGCACCCCATCCCCGCTGGAGCTGTGTTTTGGCAGAGGGGGTGCCCAAGTCCTAAGCCCCGAGGCTGCACGGTGGCCCCCATCACCTGCAAAGCGCTTTTGGGATCTCCTGGACCAATGCAGGGGCATCACACATGGCATCTGGTTTGAGAGACACGTACTGAGCGTCTCATTTCTGTCAAAGTCTGACCAGGAACTTGGGATTTATTCTGGTGAGGGACATTGTTCATATTTATAAAATGAACTAAAAGCAAAATGCAGATCACAACCAGAGGCAATCCAGTTTTCCTCCTGATTTCGCCTTGGTAAATAATTTGGTACTGAGAGACCCCATGGGCTGAGACACTGTCTGGGCTCCAGCGGGGCTGGGGTTCCGGTGGTTGGTGCTGTGTGAGCAGCAGAGACCCCTCTGCCTCCTCTCCCTCCCCCGATGCCGGGGGTCTGACCCCCTCCGGTTTCACCCCGCATCCCGCCGGTGCCACCCCGACCCCGCGGGCCTCACGTACCAGCTGCCTGCCGCCGTTTCCAGCCGAGGTGCTGGCTCTGGGGGGGGRTCTCCAGCACCCCCCAGCTCCCGGTGGACCTCTGCTTTCGCCTGCACCGCCGGCTGGGAGCAGCTGCGGGGGCTGGGCTGGGCCATGGGTGGGAGYGGGTCCGAGCCCACCGCCAGCCTCTGGATCTGCTCGTAGGACGGCAGGCTTTTCTCGTAGGTGCTGGTGGCCTCTTGTTTGGGGCAGGGTACAATCAAGCTGCGGGCAAAGAAGGAACGGGGTGCTGAGCGGGACSCGGACCCTCGCAGAGCCAGGAGATGCTCGGGGACACGCACACAGGACTCCATCAGGTGCTTTAGAGGCCACCGAGGCCACACCACTGCCCACGCCAGCAGGACCTTGCAGGGGGATGCCCGCAGGAACGCAGCTGGATGCTTTGCACCCTCCAGCATCGCTCCGGCTCCGGCATGGGGGTGCTCAGCCAGCCCTTGCCTCCCCCACCCCGGCCCCTGCTTGTCATTTTTTGCTGCAATAGGTGTAGTTGTCCCCGGTGCCGGTGTGCCCAGACACTGCCCTTGTCCCCGGGGGCACGCAGATAACCGTGTGTACAGATGAAAACACCCGCCAAAAGGAAAACGGCCGCCGGGGCCGGGTGCTGGGACCTACCGGGTGTCCCTCTCCGGCAGCACGATGGGTTTGTGGTCCAGGAACCGCTCGGCCTCGAGGTCCACGGGGACAAACGTTATCTGGGAGGGAAAGAAACGCAGAGCCGGGGGGGCTGTGCTGGGCACCATGGGGACCCTTGGCCCTCGTTAGTGGTAAAAAGACTGGGGGGGTCCCTTCAGCTGGGTTTTTGGACTTTTCCCGGAGCATTTGGATGTTTTGCTTGGAAATGTTTTTTTTGGGGGATATCAATAAGGGATTGAATGAACCCAGCGCTGCCTCGCTCTCAGCACCGTGGCCCCAGCAGGGTCATGCGTGTCCCTGAGCCCAGGGGGGTCCCGGGGCCCACGGGGGAGGTTGGTGGCCAGGGACAACACCGAGGGGTGCCCCAAAGCACAGTGACAAAGCCACATCTCCCTCCTCACTCAGGCTGAGCTCAGCTTTGGGGGGAGCTGGACTCAGCTTCACCCCAGTCCCAGGGGACTCGGCAGGTCCCGGGGGTCCCAGCTGGTCCCAGGACCTGGGGTCCCATGCACCACTCCACATTTTGGGGTGCAGCCAAGCTGTTGACGGGCCATCCTGCAGCACTGCCATCAGCCGCACAGCCACCTTCTCCTTGGAAAAAAAGCCTTTTCTGCCAGCTCCGTTTCCCGGGGCAGGGACGCGTGGCCGCCCTGCCGTGCCGGCAGTGCCCTCTGCCAAGGAGACCGGCAGGTGAGGGCAGTGCTGGGGGGGGCCAGGCCCCTCCRGACCACCATGGCCATGACAGCCCCTTCTTCTGAAGTCCTGGGAGCCTGCTGAGCCCCCGGCCCCCACGGGTGCAAGGAAGGAGCTGGTTTAGGGGAGATTTGCATGGGAGCGATGAACACGAGGTGATTTCCTTGGGCTTGGGGAGGTGCAGGGGCACAGGGGGGTGTGGGAGGGGGGCCACATCCTGCAGGGGAGGAGTAGGAGGGCGAGAGCCCCCCAGACCAACACTTCCCCCTCCAGATCGCCYCAGCTGGCTTTAGCCCGGGACCTGCCCCTACCCCACCCTATGGATGGGGAAACTGAGGCACAGCCTCAGGCTACAGTGGGACAAGGAGCTGAAGCCACCCAAACCCAGCTGAGCCCTTGAGCCCCCCCGAGGCACGCGGCGGTGGGACGGACCCTACCTTCGGGTAGCACTGGCACATGCTCCAGATGATGCCCACGGCTACGAGCAGGACACCCAGAGCGCAGAAGGTGATGTAGATCTGGGGCTTTTCCACGCTCATGATGAACATTCCCGTCATCACCAGGAAGAAACCCAGCATGATGAACCCATAGCGAAAGGTTTTCTCCTCGGCCATGGGTGCCGGGCGGGAGAGGCAGGGGAGGAGAGATGCCGGGAAGCCCGTTTACCTGCGGCTGCTGCCCGCTGAGCACACCTCCGGGGTAAGGCGAGGAGTGGTTTGTTTCTCTGGAGGCTGCCAGGGGCTGAGGATCAGCTGCACGTTGAGCCTGGTCCTGCCCAGGGCTGAGCCAGCCAGTTTTTAATGGGTTTGTAATGAATGCAAACACCAACCCGCTGTTCACACTCCAGTGAAGCCGCCCGGCACGTGTCCGGGTAACCTTCCCTGCAGGCACGCGCGGCCGCCCCCCACGCCTGGGGAAGGGAGAGGGGGGCACGGCGGCAGAGACGGGGACCCAGAGAGCGGCTGGTCCCGACGGGACTTTCCCAGCCCTGGGGGCTGGAGCTGGACTTGGCCGTAAATCGGAGCTGGCAAAGCCCCAGAATAAGGGGGACGCCAGGGCGCGGCGTGTTTTCAAGGGCTGCGGGGCTGCAGCAGGGGGGGAGGGAGTGCTCCGGGGTCTTTTTGGAGGCCGGTGGGTTGGGAATAGCCCCCACCTCGCTCCAGCTGGGTGCTGGGGAACCACCAGTGCGGCTGCCTCGGTGGGGCAGCAACCGGGCTGCGAAGGAGGGGCTAAAGCCCGTCATTTCGSTGGGATGGAGCAACCAACAGCAGCCCCCAATTAAGTTTGCATTTCCTACGGGCAAGGCTGCAAACCCRTCTGTGGTGGGCAGGGAGGGGGGTGAGCCGCTCAGGGTGCCTTTTTATAGGATACTGCCTGAAATGCCAAGTGCACTTGGATGCCCTGAACGCACGCACGAGCCACTGAACATCTCTAAACCAAACGAAGTGAGGCGTGGGAGCTAGTATGGGGGGAAAGCAAGGTGGAAGGGATGGAGATACGGCTGGAAGGGGCATTGAAAAGGCAGAGGAGCGAACGGGGCAGCACGGAGCTGGTTTTTCTATGGCCAGATTCCTCGTTCTTTGCTGCAGTTTTTATTATATAGCTCTTGCTTTGAGTGGGCAGCCCCTGGCCTGATACGAGCTCCCCAGGGTTGGTCAGAGCAGGGAATGCAAAGCATCTGCAACCAGCAGTGGTTTTATTAAAAATACGAAGGATTTCAAACACGCCAGTTACCCCCRCCACTCCGAACGCATCGCCCACAGGACCCGCGATCCCGACAGCCCCGGATTGATCGCTCGGAAAGCCAGACGGATCCCGCCGCCTTCCCCCTCCTCGCCCACCCTCCTCTCACCCCAGCAATGGAAGGGGCTTGTTTTAAAGCCAAGGGACCAGGCAGCCACCCGCAGAGTCCCGGCCCCCCGCCGCCGCCAGCTCAGACGCCCCGGATGCTGATGTTTTCGTAGCTGGGGGGAGGCGTTGCCTGCGGCTCCCCAGGGCGCTGGGTCTCCAGCCAGGATGGGCTGGGACGGAACAAGGCGCTGTCGGAGGAGCTGCGCCGGCGGCCGCCCTGCCAGCTCTCGTCCTCCTCCAGGTAGCGGTACAGGGGCGGCGTGAGCTCCTCCTTCCTCCCCGGGGGCTGGACGTAGGCTGGGGCGCCGTGGGCAGGTCTGCAGGTCAGGGCTTCTTCGTAGGTGGGGATGGCGCTGGCGTCCCAGTTGCTGCGAGGGAAGAAGAAGAAACCCAGCAGCACACCCCATCAACCGGAGCATCCCAGTGCCCCATCAACCGGAGCATCCCAGTGCCCCATCAACCAGAGCATCCCAGTGCCCATCAACTGGAGCATCCCAGTGCCCCATCAACCAGAGCATCCCAGTGCCCATCAACTGGAGCATCCCAGTGCCCCACCAACCGGAGCATCCCAGTGCCCCATCAACTGGAGCATCCCAGCACCCATCAACCGGAGCACCCCAGTGCCCCGTTAACCGGAGCATCCCAGTGCCCCATCAACCAGAGCATCCCAGTGCCCATCAACTGGAGCATCCCAGTGCCCCACCAACCAGAGCATCCCAGTGCGCCATCAACTGGAGCATCCCAGCACCCATCAACCGGAGCACCCCAGTGCCCCGTTAACTGGAGCATCCCAGTGCCCCATCAACCAGAGCATCCCAGTGCCCTGTCAACCCCATTGGCTGGAGCATCCCTGAGCACGATGGACACGTGTGTGCTGGGAATGGCTCATGGGAAGGTTTTGCATGCCCAGAGTCAAGGGAAGACCGTGTCAGCCACTTCCCAGCACCAGGAGGGTGGGGAGCCRTGCAGGAGGAAAGGCACCATCCATCAGACCTTGCAGCAAGGCAACATCGCCCAGTTCCCACTGAGTTTATTAACCCCCGACCCAAGAAGAGGAAGGGCAGCCTGGCAAGGCAGCCTCGAAGAGTTGCCACCTCCGGCGGTAAGAGCTACAACTGTGGGTCTGGCTGACCACGAAGCAGCAGAGGTGCTGGCTCTCGAGACATCTGCCTCCCTCTTCTGCACCACGCTGCTTCCCACGGGCAGGAGAGCATCCTCATCATCTGCCTAACCCCAAAGCCACCCCCCGAAGCACAGAGGCTGCCGGCAGCCGACTGAGCAGTTTGGCACGAGCGGCCGGGTGACAGCCAGGCGTCCCGGTTCGACGTGGCCGCACCCCACCCTCRTGCCCACCAGAACCCTCCGTGCACCAGCCAAGCCTGGTGCCACTTCCAGCAGCGCTTTGCTGAGCAAACACGGCTTGTGTACAGGGAAAACCTCCGCCCGACCTTTGCCCTGCGCACGGCCCCGCTCGGCACCCTACGAAACGGTGCGGCCCCAAAGACGGGGAGGCTTTGAAAGCAACCCACCGTCCGCTTGCTTTTGCAGATGAAAACTCAGCGAGGCATGCTCGGGGAGGCTGCAGGCGTCGGAGGGGCACAGCTGGGCCAAAGGGAAAGCTGGAATGCTCTGCAGGGATGCCTCCATCCCGAATTCAGCAGCCCTCTGTCCCGGACCTACCGCCCCGGGCATCCATGCCGTGGCTTTTGCCAAACAGCCTCAGCTTGCAAAGGGATGCTGCCTTGGAAATGCGGAGAGGGCGGTTTCTCCCAGCACAGGATGTCACGCTGCCAACCCTCAGYGTTTTCTGCTTTGGAGGGCTTCGCTGCGCGAATGCCAGCGCAGCTGGGGCTGCAGGAGCTGCTGCAGCACGAGCAATGCTGGGGCAATGCCTTCCCATCCGGCACGGGAGCCGGGAGCTCAGGGAAGGGGACATTCCCTGTGGGGGACACAGCAAAGCCCTCCATGGGAGGAGGAACCACCCCCCCCYGGCTGCCCAGACCAGCTTACGATCTCAGCCCCAGATATTCAGATGGGCACCGAAACCCCCAGAGAACCAGGAAYGTGCCTCCCGCCCCGACTGAATTTTTATGGTTCTATGTTCTTAAGAGTTTCTTTTAGTGCTGCTTTTCCCCAGAGCCCGATTTATGCTGGAGCCAAGATCTTTGCTRTGACCCCATAAAACGGCACTGGGAAGGGCTGGCTGGCTCTGGAAAAAAAACCCTTTTGATCAAAAAACTTTTAMATCAAGAAGTGGGAATGAATCTCAGGCTCACACAGGAAGAGTCTGGGGACCCTTGGGGGGGTTTGGGGGGGTGAGAGGTCTTCCCATACCCCAAAACAGGCTTCAYAGAGGGACCCTCCACCTCCATTCCCATCTCAATGCCAATCCGAGGATTATTTTCCTTCTTTTTTTCTTTTAACACCCTTTTAACATAGATTTTGCTTCCATTAAAGATGGCACAAACCCCGTCGTCCTTACAGAGCACTGCAGACCYGTGGCACTGGGGAAGGTTTCAACAGCTGGAGGTCTGAATGACCCCSTCCCACCCCCAAATCCAGGCGCTCTGCCAGAAAACCAATGCGCTCTTCTGCTCGGTGGCTCTGCTAAGGAGATGTCTGCCTCGGCCGGTGATGGCCCCACAGGGCAAGGAGAGCCATCTGCGGCTGAGCCAGCCGTGGGAGCAGCCAGCGTGGGCACGGGGGGTGCCTGCAGGGAGGGGAGGGTGCGGGGGCTCGGGTTGACACTAATGAGCAAGAGCTTCTGCTCCGGGAGCCGGAGGAGAGCAGAGAACGGGCTCTGAGCAGCRGCCAGCAGCGCGGCGGCATTACTGCTCATCTGAGCTTGCCCGTGAGCAAGCTTGAGAGCAGGCTTAGGTATACGGCCATGCCGGGACAGTCAAACCCACCCTTGACTTCTTCCCACCCAAGCGCCGCGCGTGGACGTGGCACCCACCTGCAGTTCCACTTCTCCAGAGGCTCCGCGGTGAAGTACTGCAGGTCCCTGGGGAAATGGTACTGGTAGCGGCGGGAGACCACCCTGGCGTTGGCTTTCACGGACCAGAGGAGCCCGAARAGGAGGAGGATGCCGCCGATGCCGCAGCAGAAGAAGCTGACGGAGCGGAGCAAGGCGCTGGAGGAGGAGCTGGGAACCGCCTCGGCTTCCCGGGGAGGCAGGAGGCGAGCCCCGCTGCCGGCCGGGGTGCCCACCTCCCCATCGCTCCACCAGGCAAAGCACAGCGTCCCCGTCACCAGCAGCACGGCCCCGGCGATGGTCATGCCATAGCGGAAAGAGGCGGCTGCCATCCTTCAGAAGGAGGTTTTAGGAGGGGAGAARAGCGAGACAGGGCATGAGAGAGCCCACGTCCTGCAAGACAAGAAAGGGACCGGGTTTGAGAGGGACAAGGACACGGAAGAAGACATACCAGAGGAGAAAACTACTGAGCTAGGACCTCTCTGGGGGCTGCACACTCTTCAGCTGCTTATTAGAAGGGGCATTTCCACCATCTCAGATGGGAAGCCCTTGTGCAGAGCAAAATCAGCCRCCAGTTTGGACCCATAAATGTCCCAACAGCCTCGTAAAAACATCCTCATTTTCAAGAAATGACCCAGTGCTCCCATGGAGGCAGGATGGGAACCCCAGCCAGGGGAGCTACGGAGGCGGCTCCAGGGACTTGCATAGCTCTTGTCTTTGGGTTTTATTCCAGACTTCCTTCCAAGCTCGGAGGAACGCCAGCTGGGTTTCTGATCAAAGCAAGGCTTATGGAAGAGGTTAGGGAGAGGGACATAAATTTAAGATGTCATCGTTTCCGAATTATGAGTGCACATGTTTTCTCCTCTGAAACTGGAGATAAATCAGTCCTGCAGTGACAGTAGGTGTCTGGCATCACTGCTCGAAAGCCCACAGCCCAGGGGATTTGGGGCTGCTCTGCCTCTTGCWTTCTCAGGGAAAGGGGCCAAGTACCGTCTCTGAAAGTCACAGAGATGCTATTTCAGGGAAAAATCAACCCTCAGATGCTGGCAACCCAGGGTACCTCATCTAGGGATGGCTCCGAGCGAACGGGGACCCCAAAGAGCTCTCCCATGACTGATGGAGCCCACAATARCTGTGCTCCCCACTGCAACCAAGCTTGGAGCAAGGATGGGAGCAGGAATCACTCCATATCTCCGTTAACAGTCAGGAACGTGCTGGATACAAGCTAAACCCTCAGAGATGGTATGACCTACCACTGAAGCAGGTGTTTCTGCTATGCTGGTCAGGGCGGTTGAGGMAACAGACCACAGAGATCTATGAAGCTCTTGCTGACCCAGCTATGATGTCCTACTTGGAGATGCTCCAGAAGCACAGAGAGGCTTCAGTTTATTTTGACGGTGAGGTAAATACCCTGACGCCAGAAGAGTCTGCTCAATCTTCATCCACACGAGCTTTTGCACATCAAATCTTGCTCCGCAGGTCAGCTCCAGCGCACACCTTCTCAGCTCCACAGCACAATCGATCCCGCAGGTGTTATCACCACCTTCACCATCCCTATCAGGGTGGTTTGGGGTAGGTTTGAAAACCAAAGAGATGAGGCAGTGCTACATGTTCCTGCTGGGTGGCACTTCTCAGCTCAATGTCACACACTGAGAACAACCATCCTTCCCCAGCGCAGGAAAATTTGGGGAGGGGGAGCTGGTTTCTGATCCCTGGGGCTCTCAGTCCCCCTTGCTTTCTCCAGCAAACAACAAGCATCTGCTCTCTGGGCTTGGGGATCCCCAGCCCCCAACTAACCAAACAGTACCAGCAACCAGGGAGGCAAAGAGGTCCCACCACGTCCCCTCTGGCCTTGCTTACTGCCCAGCAAGAAGGTGCAGGTTCAGCTCCCACTTCTTGATGGACAAAAAGCTTTAGATCGTGCGGGAATTAAGCACCAGCACCCCCTTACAGATTCAGTCTTGGGTGACTCCTCTGCGAGGGCTTCTCGTGGTGGCAGTGCCAGTGGAGAGCCTGCACRTTGGGGGCTGTCCAGGACGGAGATGGGGCTCAAGCGCAGAGGTGGATGGAGAGCTGGGTGACCGACGCTCAGCCCCCACCTCTGCCTTCATCACTTTGCCCGTATGTCAGTAAAATGAAGATAATCTGGTGGCTTTGGTTTCCATTCCTCCAGGCAGGGCTCTCCTCCTACAGCGGGGACTCAAATTGTACCCTGAGATCTGGAAGTGCCAAGCCAGAGCTAAGGAGGGAGCAGAAGTCCAGCACAGGCTCGGTGTGATCAAGGGCGGGTGGAATTACATTATTTCAAGCCATTATTTATCAGATGGGCCCACTAAATGGAAAGCCAAATTACTTCGTAGTGAAAGAAACACCATCTGATCTAATCTACGTTTAATGAAGAAATCTGATGAGAAGTGGGATTTAGGAAACCTGCAGGAAGGCTGCCGGACTGGGAGTCCCGACAACCCGCTTCGGCTCTCGTCCAGCAGTCACGAGCCCGAATTGCTGCCCAGGCTGGCGGTGGCCGGTGGTCCTCACCAGCAGCCGCAGTCACCCGCCGGGAAGGAGGTGGTGTTTCTGGGCTGAGAGGAGGCAGAGCTTCCCCCCATAACGAGGGGACTCGTTTCGATGCTCCCTCCTGAATGGCAGGGGCTTGGCTGAGCTGAGATGGAGAAGGGACTGTTAGAGACCGGTTAGAGATGCTATTAGATGCTATTAGGGATCAGCCTCCTCCAACTCACCACCGAAGATGAGCAGGACAGAGAGACAAGCTGGGCTCATGCTGCCTTGCAGCAGTAGATGCTCAGGAGAGCGCAAAGACCCTACTGACCCGTGAATCCAGCTCCTTTTGAGAGAATTGCATTTTCCTGGAAAATTGCCAGCCAATATTATTTGAAAAAAAAAAGCCCACAACCCAAAAAACCCTACAGCAAAGCTCTCGATCCAACCGCATGGAAATTACAGGTCGCTGCGCACTGAAAGCTGGATTGAAACAGCAGCAAGAGTCGAAATGTTCGGCTCCTGCAGTCAGTGCTCTCCTCATTTTGGGGTCAGCCTGGTGAGGTTTGGGAGATGCTGCGATTCCCCTGGTGAGGTTTGGGAGATGCTGCGATTCCCCTGCCCGAGCACGGGGAATTGTGCAGCCCCCGGCGCTGCACACATCTGGGAGCGCTGGCAGCGAGGGGGAGGCGGACGTGGAGGGAAGGCGGAGAGCCTCTGGGAGGTGACGGATTGACAGCTCGAGAGAATAAACTCTTCTCTCTTGACAAAACCAGCGCAGCGCAGGGAGCAACGCTAAAAGCTCCTCCAGCCTACCCGGCACGTGCTCCCGCAGCGCGTGCACGGGGGCAGCTCCTCCGCACTGGGTGACATTGCCACTGCACCGTCCCCTTGCCAAACCCCGTCTCGGGCTGGCACAGCTCTCCTGAACCTCTTTAAAAGACCCACAATATTTTTCTCAGCGCACCAACCGTTGGAAGGAGAGGCCAAAGGAGCAGGGGTGGGAAGCGAGGTGTGGTGCTGGGGCAGGACCCCAGTCCCTGGTCCCTGAACCTGCTCCCGGCTCCGCTCCCGGGGCACTCAGCATCCCACACATCAGGTCTCCTGCTGAACATTTCCAGCGCAGGCTTCCACGGAGGGGCTGCCCCTCCRAAGATGGCAATTGCCGGCTCCCAAACACTTGTCTCCACCCGCTGAGCCACCCTGACATTTTGTTCTGCCCCACCTCCTCCTTTGACCTGCTCTGAAATAGTCTTTCTGAGGAAATAGATTTGCACGCTGCATGGACAAATGGATACGAATGGTAATAGTTTACATAGTTCCAGTAAGATGCTGAGAATAGCATCCCCCATATAAAGTTATGCAGATGGTGATTCATAGGGTCTACAAAGCATTACTCAGAAAAACACTCTTTTCCAGTGACACAAGAAACCAAGAGAGTTTTGAATCGCTCCCACCGCCATCAAGCAGAAATCCACCTCCACACCCCGTCCCTCCACGGCGCTTACAGCCTGTCCTTCCACACCACGCGGGCTGGAGACCTTCAACCACGCGCAGACGTGCCAAGAGGAATGCCGGGCAGAGACGCACCGAAGCGCGAGTGTGTCATTAGGGAGATTCCTTCCTGCCTTTATCTGAATTTGGTATTATTATTATTATTGTTATTGTTATTATTACTTAGGGGTTTGGTACCCATCCAAACCATAGTAATAATGAAGCTTTTGAAAGAGCATCCGAGAAGCCCTGGCGCTGTCAGCCTCCCAAAGGCAGGTTCAGATGGAGGGGAGCCCCCACGGAGCGAAGCCCATGCACCCCCTCCAACCCCCCTGCCCCCAGCAAGGCCAGCCGCCGCTTCGGCCGCCCCGACGGCAGCGATGCCTGAACCCGACGTCCCCTCTAAAGAAGCGGCTGTCATCCGGTGGCACCCCCGGGGGACCCGTCCCCGCCGCGGCCGGTGCCCCCGCCGCCTCTCCCCTCTGGCAGAGCCACAAGCCGGGGGGTAGAGGGGCGGGTGTCCGTGTCCCCTTCACCCCCCCCGCCCCGGACCCGCCGCCGTACTCACCCGCCGCCGCCA
>JASVER010000082.1:1573103-1587051 GCA_030449065.1 Oceanodroma leucorhoa | reverse complement strand
ATCGGTCCCCGCCCGGCCCGTCGGGGCGGCGGCCCGGGTGGCTGCTCGGAGCATCGCTCCCGTCCCGCCCCGTCGGGGCGCGGCTCTCCGTGCGCCCCGGTCCGCAGCCCCGGTCCTGGGGGAAAAAAAAAAAATATATGAAAAAGAAAAAGGCAAAAACTCTCCCCGCAGGCACCGGATTGCTGTATTCCGCTGGTTGAGGAGGCGGCTTGCTGGGGGGAATCTCATGGTCCGCGAGTGCTGGGCAGGGAAGATCGGTGAGGCTGGAAGTGCCCCGGGTGCGTTGGTTGGAGCGGTGGTGGCACTGCCCGTGCTCCTAAGGGACGGGTAGCACCGAGCCCGGGCGCAGGAGCCAGGGAACAGACGTATGAGGGATCTGGAGAGAGCTTCAGGCTGCAGAGCCCATGAAAGGTACCCTGCGGACATCACTACMCCGTGGGTGGGACACCYCTACCCTGCRRACATCACTACCCCRTGGGTGGGACAYCYCTACCCTGCAAACATCACTGCCCCATGGGTGGGACACCGGTACCCCGTGGATGGGATACCGCTGTCCTGTGGTGGGACACCCACGCTGCAGCACGGGGGGATCTCTGCCACAAGCTTGCTTTGTGACCACTTCAGTTCTCCTCACCTCTCTGTCAAATGCCAGTATTGCCCTTTTTTCCCTGTTCCAGCTGGATCTTTTTTGCCCTGCAGCACCCATGAGGATACCTGGATGTTGAACAAGCTGAGGGTGCTCTGATCTGAGTTTCAGGATGGTCTGTATGACTGGCACCTGGATTCACGCACRCTTTCTCATCCACACAGGTGGAGGTAGATGTTACTAACAGCTGTCGTGCTGCTCTGTGCTATTGCTGTGCACACTCACAGATCCATTGCGTTGCTCTTGAGCTACAGCTGAGCATCACTGACAGACAAAACCATTTCTATGGATACATCTGCGCTGTAGCTGAACCCTGGGCTGCTGTTCCTGCGCTGCTTGCAGCTCCTCACCTTGCTCRTTCCAAAACAGCTCAGGATTTATCTGCACAGACTGCAGGGACTGATGCAAAGCCCCGTCGTGTAATTCCTATCTGCTTCATATATGCTTGGTAGCCACTCAGCCTAGCTGAAAACATGTGGGTGTACAGCCCCTTTTACCTGCAGACGCTGAGGAGTTTTACAAATGGTAAACTGAGGCACAAGAAGGGCTGGTTCACACGGGGCTGGCCCTGTAGCGGGTTGGGTCTCTATCACAGAGGAGCATGGGGCAGGGGTCCCTGAGGCCAGCACCCCAGCGTGGCCTCACTCCCCCGGGCTGGGATGCAACAAGGTCCTCGAACCCCAGGGTGCAATGCCTGACAACAAATCCCAGGTGTCCTCCAAACACTGTGGTCCTCGCTCCTTGGCAGGACAGAGTTTGGCCCTGGGGATCCCAGGAGTGAACATCTGGATTCCTCTGTCACAGATATGCCGGTGCTGAGCACTCACATTACCATCCGTGAGTGATGCGGGCACTGTGAATCACCAGTTCCTCTATTAAAGGACAATGAGACATCTTCTTCTGCTCATTACCTGCTCGGATATTATATTGAACTGAAATTTGATTGTCAAATGGCTTCTGAAGCATTTCGAGGCAGCGTCTGCGCATGGCTCTGTGTGCTCTTCCTGGCAGAAGGCTGCAGAGAATGAGGTGGCTCGGTGCTAATGCATTGCTCTGGCTGTTTGGTCCTCCAGCCCCATAACCGTCTGCGATCTTCTGTCTTCCCCAGGGAGCTGGCCTACAGGCAGCCACAAACCCATGACAAATATTTCACAAGAAGGTAGAGGCTGTAAGTGCTGAGTGGTGCCAGCACCTTGGCCAAACTTCATTTTCCTTCTCTGAGAACTTCCCTGCTGGTGGACAAGGTGCTGCAACACATCACAGGGCACGGGCAAAGGGCTTCTCCAGAATAAAGGCAGAATATCTGTGCAAAATATGTAAAACAACCCGTGCACGGTGAAACCGCAGCGGAGAAAACAAGAAGATRTAAAAGACAGTTACAGCCCCTGCAAGAACAGGAACAAAGGAGGAACGGAGAAAGAGAGATTGTTCCAGTAATTGCCTCCTCCAGGTAAGGATGCTGTGCCTGATCAACGCTGCTGGCACGGAAAAGTGCTGCTTTTTGATTCACCATTCACCGCATTTTGCTGCTGCAGCAAATCACATGTAAAATAGTGTATTTCACTGTATAATCAGGCTAAATAAGTTAGCTTTTTCAATACCTCTGTGTGTGGGTGCACATGCATGCACTTTCTGCCCCATCACAAGGTGGTTGACACCAGAGCACCAAGTCAAGAGTGAATTTGGGTGCACCAGGGCGCCAAGCCCAGAGAAGAGGAGCCCAGGCTCCCTGCCAGGGCCCTCATACCTGGGACGGGAGTGTCAACCCCCCGGGCCAGGTCGCAGGTCTCCATCGGTGATTTGGCACCCAGGCCACTCTCCCCGCACCCAGCTGCCCCTGGCAAGCACCACTCAGCAGGGTGCTRCCACCCATGCCAGAGCCACTAAAGAGCCACTGATGAGGGCTTAGGGGGACAKGTCTCTTGCAGGCATAGGGTGCCCACGTTGTCTTAGATCCATGGAGAGGTCATTCCCAAGGGGCTGGCACACCTCGTGTTTTCCCTTAGCACGGGCCRTTGGGCACAGCAGAGGTGGGTGCAGCCTGCCAAGCCGATAAGGGGCTACAGCATGCAGCCATGAGGAGGTGCAGATGAGAAGGAGTTCCTGCACCCGGCACACGTAAAGCAAGGGAGAAACCTCCTGCTGTTTATCTTTGCTTTAATTTGCATCTTCTTAAAATGCCTAATTAGTTGTGTTAGTTGACATACTGGCTCAGGCACTCCTACCTAATCCAGTAAGCAAATCCAGGCATTGAAAACATTTGTCCTACATCTTCAAATGATGCAATTTTCACCAGTGTCCTTAGGCTTATTTTGGGTTGAACCTGCAGCTGGCCATTTTGTGGTTCTGCTATATGGGCAGCCAGAGGGTTTGGRACTACTCATTCTTGCTCTCCAGCAGGAAAAGCCTAGCATTTGGATATGAAAGGTGATCATCCCCATGACCACAAAGTGGTGTTTGTTGTGGCCAGGTTCACCAAGAAGTCTTTTTTCTATGGACAGCTRTTTTTTTGCCCCAAGACTTTACTGACTGCAAAAGCCCATTTAGAATCATAGAATCACAGCATCGTTTGGGTTAGAAAAGACCTTTAAGATCATCCGAACACTGCCAAGTCCACCACTAACCATGTCCCATTTTGTACATAACATATCTTATTATTTAGTTCCAATGGCGTTTACTGGATTTGAATTRTAACAGAAGAGCAAGAGGTATATACACTACATTCAGCTCCATCACTTAGAATCATAGAATCAGAATAGTTTGGGTTGGAAGGGACCTTTAAAGGTCATCTAGTCCAACCCCCCTGCCAYRGGCAGGGACATCTTCAACTAGATCAGGTTGCTCAGASCCCYMTCCAACCTGACCTTGAATGTTTCCAGGGATGGGGCATCTGCCACCTCTCTGGGCAACCTGTGCCAGTRTTTCASCACCCTGATCGCAAAAAATTTCTTCCTTATATCTAGTCTGAATSTACYTTCTTTTAGTTTAAAACCATTACCCTGTGTCCTGTTGCAACAAGCCCTGCTGAAAAGTCTGTCCCCATCTTTCTTATAAGCCCCGTTTAAGTACTGGAAGGCTGCTATAAGGTCTCCCCRAAGCCTTCTCTTCCYCAGRATGAACAACCCCAACTGTCTCAGCCTTTCTTTATAGGAGAGGTGTTCCATCCCCCTGATCATTTTTGTGGCCTCCTCTGGACCCGCTCCAACAGGTCCATGTCTTTCTTGTGCTGAGGGCTCCAGAGCTGGATGCAGTGCTGCAGGTGGGGTCTCACCAGAGCAGAGTAGAGGGGCAGAATCACCTCTCTCGACCTGCTGGCCACGCTGCTTTGGATGCAGCCCAGGATACGGTTGGCACATTGTCGGCTCATGTCCAGGCAATGGACATGAATCCTTGTTTAGTATCAGTTTCTGAAGTGGTTTCTGCACTAGCTATGTCCATCATCTAGGAAGCCTCTGGACGAAAACCTCTGAGTGTAAAGCTTAAAAGTGTGCTAACCTGACACAGTAACAGTGTCCTTGCCAGCAGTTCGTAAAGCTGCACTGTGCTGAGGAATGTGGCTGTGGTGGGAAGTCCTGGAAAGGGAGAAGTACTGATACCCTCATCCACAGAGAGCTTTATGGACAAGCAATGATCTTAAATTCCTTCTGCTCTTCATTTGGGACTTGTGTTAGTACAGGAGCACCAGGCTGACATGCCACCTCCCGCTGAGGCTGTTGTGTAGATAAATGGGTGTGATAAAGCTGTGGGTTTCCTGCAAGGGAAATTTCTGTGTTGCAAATGGGGACAGTAAGAACTTCCTAGGAGCTTTCCACCAAAATCTGCAAAGGATTTGGAATTCGCCTAAAAAGGGGAGGGGGAAGGAGAGAGTTAAATCCCGATGCCTCTGCTCAATCTTTAGTCAGGCAAAACTTTTCTTTAGCTCCTGGAGATTTTTGCCTTAGGGAGGCCCCATGTGCTCTGCACGTTTTGGGTCTGAGCTGCTTTTCCTGGGAAGAGGCACAACCATTGTGCTAACGCGCGCGTAACCCACCACCCTGCGTGTTTTACACGCTGCAGATGTTGCGGCTCTGCTAGAGCATGAGCTGCCATTTGGCTCRCGGTGAAGAAACATCGATTTTCAGCCTCGTAGGCTCCTCAGTCGAGCTCGATGCCGGTCATGAGTGCAGCCATCACACCTGAGCAGAGGGAGCTATCGAAGAGCTGCGCTGGCTGCTGAAACACGGCAGCAGTTAGCTTTACTCCGCACATTGAATATCCGAGGATGGAGCTCCTGTGTGTCCTTGATTCCAAATCCTGATGGTCGAAAAAGTAGCAAGCACTTATAATCAAAGACGTAACTGGTTAAATTTGCTTTCCAGTTCACCCAGCATCTGCGGGATGAACTCCAGCTACCCTGAATCCCCGAGACCCTGTGCAGTCTTCATGTCTCCGCTGCACTCAGCTATCACAGTGGTCTCCAGGGAGTAGGTAATGGGCTTTTTTTTCTTTCCCCCAGCACAGAAATACAAAAGAGAAGCTTAAAAGCAGCATTAATTATGATTTTTAGAAAAAGGATAGAGCAGACATCTAGCTCTTCTTGTTGCCACCGTGTGCAGAGCCACGAGGAAGCCCTCGGTATCCAACACACACCCGTCCCAGGTGCTCCACAGCTGGTTTCCTTTCCCAGTGCCYCCCGCGTTATCTCACCTCCTGACCTGGCATCGGGCTGCCCACAAGCACTTGCTTACATCGGTGCGCTGGGCTGGGAGGTTGCTGAGGGATATYATGCTGCCAGCAAACCCTGCAAAACTTTTGTTGCAGGCATGACAGCCTGAGGAGATACGCAAGGTATGGCTGAAAGGAGAGGGAGCACTTTTTATTAGTCTAAGGGATATATAGCTGGAGAAAAAAACAAACAGGCTTTCAGGCACAAAAGCCCTTCTGCGGGTCAGAGTATTTGGGGCAGCACCTGGTGTCTGAGGGTTAKAGGTGGTGAGGCGCGTGGGAAAGGTGCTGTATTTCTTACACCAGCTTAGGAGGTAGGTGGTGTTTAGCTGGCTTCTCTTTTCTTCAACCCGCGTGGTCTCCGTTTCCAACAGCAAATGTCACTCTCTTCCTTCCAGCGGCAGTGATGTTGCTCCAGCTGCACTGCTGTGCCCAAAAGCTTGTCTGCTTTCTTCAAAGCTTGTCTGCAATATTGTCTGTTGACCTAGTTAAAAGCTGTTATTTCTGCCTGCACACCTTGCCTCGCTTTTAACCTGGAATATTTACATCTTCTTACCCGAGTTTCTAGGTAACTGGAGACAATTTYGAAATCCTGCAAAAATGACAGGAAGTGAGTTTGGGAAAAAAAAGGGCTGCAACTTCTCTGTAATGGCATGAAAGGTGTCAGAGCCAGGCTGACTGCGGATATCAACACACATCTCTAACGAAGGCAATGGCAGTGCCGCGGCTCCCTCAATGGTGAATTTGGCTCGCACGCCAGTTAGCTCTGTAATTTAAGGCCCCAATCCAAACATGTTCTCCTGATTTACTCCTGAAAGAAACAGCAGTAGCGGAAGCTTTCTCCTATGGAGGTGCAGGAGCAGGTTGCTCCTATCTSTTCCTTAGACATGTCAGAGAAAAACAGACCCTATACTGGCCTGGGAGAAAGAGAGGGACRTGAAGGTGAGTAACAGACGTTTATAAAGATGCGTGTGAACAAACAGATGGAAGACATTGCCTAAATTACTTCACCTTCAGACTGAAAAAAAAGGTCTCTATCTCCCATATCCAATGACTTACCATCAGCATCTCAGGCTGTGGCAGGACCTCAGAGAAAGCACCCGTAAGAAGTAGCATCCCTGAGACAGAGGCCTGACACCCCTGATGCAGAGACCTGACACCCCTGATGCAGAACATCGGCTTCCCAGCTCGACCTCCCTGTGAAGTCTTCCGGGACCCAGAGAGTTAATCTTTCTCCCCAAAATGTATCAGGTCCTTTCTTTAGCTAGGAGCTAGTCTGGCTACTCATCTTATTTGAAAGAGCGTAGTTTCACTTCCTCGGAGGTGCCAGAAAACTGTCAACTCTTGTTGGCGGGTGACTCCTTGCCTCGCAGAGGGATGAAACTCTCCTCCCTTGGTGATTCACTGTGCTGCTTCCAGCGGGAGGGAGAGCTCGTCCCGGCCCTATAATCTGCATCAGTCTGGATGTGAATGGACATTTCCATGCAATGAAAGTTCAGAGCTTATTACAGGAGATAATGGTAATTAACCGCTCTGGGATGACAATGGTTTATTGCTGGCTGATCTCCCGAGGCTTTTCTTAAGCATTTTGTAAAAAAATGGGCCTCGCCGAGGATGGAGAGGGCAGAAGGAGACAGAAAGCAGTCGTGTGAGTCTCCAGCTCAGCACGCGAGGCTTGAGAAGCGTGGCTAGGTTTTAACGTGAGCTGGAGACAGGATCTGTTCTCAGATTTATTTTGGCAGTCACAGGATTTCTGTGTGTGGGTATAGAAAGGCCACGGCTCCCCATCGGCACAGGTTTGCAGCCATCACGTTTCTGTGCTTGCTGGAGGTACGAAAGAATTGGTTTTAGATTGTGTCAGGAGGTACTGAAATTGCTGTCTCGTTTTACTAAGTACTGCTATAATCAAGACTGCCAAACTGAATTTTACAGGAATGTCTTGTATTAAAGGAGACTGAGCAATCACACCCTCGTCACCTTGCCGTGCAGACACCTTCACCAATCACTTATTTGCAGGGGTGAGGACCAGTCTATTTATTCAGTCTTCAGTCTGAAATTGTTCTGTGTCTCCATGAGATGATCCATGTGCGGGAGCACATCTTGTCACTCTCGATAGAAAGGGGCAGGAACCTCTTCTCAAAGCCTCCAGCTTGCTTCTGCTCAGCTCCATGCACGCGGGAGTCGCTTCCCAACGTGGATTGCCACCAAGGCACATCTGCCATYGAAAGGAGGCGAGCAACTCGGAGGGAAGTAAAATGGCTTAACAGATACTGGCAATCAGCTTTTGACCTGATTTTATACCRAGTTTTCTAGTGAAAAAGGGGCATTTGTAGTCTATCGGCATAGCACTGAATCATCTTAAATACGCCTCCATTTATCTTCAATAAGACTAATATGGTTCCTTATTACTGGAACAATGGTATATTTTTGTCACTCTTAATAATTAACTTATCTGGCTGCGATTGCTTCGCTTATGAAAAGGATATGCTAGGTGACTATAATAGCTCTACAACTCTTATATAACCAACATTTTTAACTGGTCTTTTTCAGCCGTTCTCCTTTTTTGCTTTCCTTAACAGCTTTTCCATTTTTTGTTGGCATAGGTAAGTAAACCCRAAGGGCTAGATCCTACAGTTACACTGATGTTTTTGGAGCATGGCCTGGAGTTTTATCAGTTTACATCATCTGAGAGTGGGCCCATGAAATTTTTAAAACGTTGAAATAAATGAAAGCAGACAGGTGACGGAGTGACAGCACCAGACGGAGAGAATGGCGACGGCCAAGGCAGCGAAAGTCTTGGCTTTATTTGGAGGAAAAGGGCCCGCAAGTACATCTGGTACCGGGAGGCAAAACACACATGCAGATTTGCTGGGAGCTGAAAACGGGAGAAAAATGTGGCCTGTACAGAAAAATAACTTCCAGTGTTTTCCTCCGGTGACATTGGCAAGCCTTCACCGTCACGTTAGCCCCGAATGCTTTTTGCATGTTCCCACAGCATTTGCCACTCCAGGCAAGAGGAGGCCAGAGGCAAGTGATGGGAGAAGGTATCCTGGAGACGTTCATCACCAGCCATGGTCCACAACTGCCTTCATGACAAAGTTCACCCTGGGCATCTTGGAGGCCACTGGCACACGTGTCCATTATATGGAGAGAGAAAGATACATCTCATGAGTCTGAAATAACACATTTAGTGCCCAGGGTGGGCCTTTCAGTGACTGCAGCTCCTTTCTGATGCCCAGCACAGTCGGTGTCTCCAGGATCGCACCGATGGAAGAGACAGGGGACCACCACCACTTCAACTGCTGCCCCTCCTCACTCCCAGATAGCCTCATGCCCAGAGGGGCCATGAAGCCAACTGATGGTTGCCCATGAGCTCGCTCTCCTCCACTGCTCACCCGTGAGGAGTGCGGCCTCCCTCAGTTTGTAGTTTCAGTGCTGGAACCCCAGGTCCTTCAGCAACCAGCTCATCATGCCAGCTAGATTGCCACAGCCATTTCATTTTTGCTGCTGAGGACGCTGGCCCCAGTGACAATGAAGGGAGGGCTGAATTCCTTTCCCAGCCCGGCTCTCTGTTTTGACAAGTGATTCTTTTTATAAATCCCAGACAGCGCGTCTTTTCACAGGCAGTTGTAAAGCTGGATTTAATATATGTCAGAGAGAATACACGAAAGCTCTCGCACATTCTGCGATGCATTTTTTTTTCGGCAGCTCTGCGAACGTGCTGACCGGCAGCTGACCTTGCCTCCTGACGCAGGGCACAGCCACCGAAGGATGGGCCCCATTCTGCCATCGTTAATATTCCAGATTTCACTTCACACCCTASATCTGCTTCCTCCCAAGATGACAACTGGGGTTCCACCAGCCATCTACAGTAACTCATTGCTGGAAGAGTGGGGCCACACAACACGGCCAGTATGCAAGCACATGGGTACAGCCCAAGTATCCTTGGTTCCTTGTCCTGCCTTGCAGCACCAGAGTTATTCCTTCTCTTGGTGAAGCCCTTCCCAGTGCAAACAGGGTGAGTGCAGCCTTGAGAGGACAAGGGGAAGGCAAGGAAGAAAGAGCAAAGTCACCCTGAGGACTAGGTGTCCTGAGCAGGCTGGGCTACAGCCACCTGGAGACCCTTCCTCATCACAGATGTTAAACAAGTCCTTCCACATGAGATTAGGTCCACCTACACCTAAAATAGCCTAATCATCCTAAAGAGCCTTGTCTAAGCCTTCAGACGGTGTTTCACTTTCCCTGAGAGCTACTTGGCAGTTTCTAAAGTAACTATAATCCCATTGTCCCTTTTTGATCGGTTTTCCAACAGCCACCACAGCTACAGTTGTTGTACTAAACCCGCTGCCCTCCTCCTCCTCAAGTCGTCGCGTATCTCTACTCCCTCACACGAAATATTTGTGAAACCTGCGAAGCGGCTCCTGGATAATGGATATTCTATTGATAAATACCTTTCAAAAACACAATCTGGAAGCCGGGTAATCGAGCAACATAAGGTAAACCACATTATCCCCATACACCCTCTAAAGAGAAGGTTTTCTAAGGTACAGCATGCAGRTTTGATGAATCAAATATCAGTAGAAATGTCTCTCCTGTCTTTTGAAATCTCCTGGGCCTCGCAAATGTGCATCCAGGTGGAGAAAGGTCACAGAGAGCCRCTCCAGTTCCCAAGTCCCTGCTCTTCAGAGAGGTAGGACCGTCACACCAGCTATTTTCCATTTAGATTTACACTATCAAAAGGGTTTAGCAGTGTTTGGCCACCATTCCCCATATTCCTTGGAAATTTACCGCAATCCSAGCACGTGGCTGTCGGGTGTGAGGTGGGGTACGTGCCTCTCCTGTGAGAAAGGCACAGAGCACTCCCCAGACCAGGCTGGCTTTAAATCTTGCTGTGCCACAAAGCGACTTTTTTTCTTTCAGAGGTAATACGTAAGTATGTGTCATCCCTCTGGAATATTCTGGCAGTTGTTCTGATATCATCAGTCTATAAAACAGCTGATAATATTCCCTCGTACTTTTTCCTTCAAGCTGAAATTTGACATTTTTCTTCCATTACCAGATGTACGAAAGCTCTCAAGATTCGTTCAGCCCATATCCAGAACAACACGTGTCAGCCTGCCAGCATCACACAGAAAGCCCCACTCCGGCCTACGTCCCCCAGCAGGCTTTTCCTTCAAGGCGACCGAATATACTTTGGTTCTCTCAGTAGAGGGAGCTTCTCCCACAGCAGTTTGAACACCACATCCCTCGAACCCTCTGAAAGCACGTCCCATTTCTGACAGTACCAGCTCCGCGCCGAGCAAACGTGCAGGGAACCTGAAGGAAGGTGATTAGGGAAGTGTACTCCTATCCCCTAGGAASCACGGGCTGGTTTGTTTGCTGAATTAAGGCGGCTTGCAGCCTTCCCAAAATTCTTTATTAGTTTTTATATCTATTACTGTTAAAATGCCTGTCCTTTTAACATCCTGGTACCACTCAACAGCAGCTCTGTGGCAGTCAGTAGCAGGGCTATGAGAGCTTGCGTGAAAAAAAGGGCTTTCTAATGCTTTTCAGTGCCTTTCTTTGGTTCCACTGAATGCCTCTTCATATTTTTCCTTACAGAGACAGTAGTTTTCAGCCTACTTTTGTCTGCAGCTCGAATGCTCTGTGCATTATTATCATGTCCCTTTTAGCTGTCTCCTTAGACAAACAGCCGCATCTTTTCATTCTTTCTTCGTCCAAAAGCCTTTGCATAGTTATTACTAAATCCTGCCTGGTGATGAACAGAGAGCTGCACAGTGCCGGCAGGGCGATCGGTGACGAGCTCTCACCAAGGAGATGGGGAGGTCCGGCACGGTCAATGAGAGGCCGCTGCTCTGCTCCCTGCACCCCACTTACACAAGCGTGTGTGGGGTGAACTCCAGCAGAGATGATCCAGGCAGGAAAAAATTGATCTAAAAACCAGTCCAATTCTTCACTCAGATCAGTTCCCCAACCTGTTTTACCGAGTGGCAGCAGAAGCATTTGTACTGCACAGCGTGCCCAGAACAGCATGAGTGGGCGGATGGGATGGCAGGAGCGGGAGGGAGGRGAGGAAGGGAAGAGGACTGCTTTTTTAAGAAGCACTAACAGCTTAAACACACTTAAAATGATAATTTAATTGACGAGACCGGGGATTTTAGTCTTACCGAAGATACGAAGGGAATCTTAGCTTTTCAAAACAGATTTGCAGATGATGTTTTCCTAAGTCTACACAGACTGTTGGATGATGTTTTGCTCACACCTAAAATAACTAAAACTGAAAAATGTCAGCATTAAAAACATCTCTCTCCCCTTCCCTCATCCGCTTCTGATTCCTGTATTTTCTATGCTTGGCATCGCTAGGTACACAGGTGACTTCACCATAATCTTGATGGTGATTCACTCCTCTGTTTTAAAGCACAGTTTCACATCACAATCTTTGAGCTTACCTACTCACTTCTTGCTGCTTGGGCCTTACAAAAACAAGAGCAGAACACAGAAAACATTATAAACACTTTTAATGGGTCTTCATAAAAACAATTTCAAACCAGTATTTACACTCAAAGTATAAATATCCCCTTATGAATAAATGATGCTGTTATCCAGTAAGCCCTGCAGTTGATCACACTCAGATCAAGAATAATTATTTAGCTCCTTCAGAGAGGTTAAAATAACCTCTCTTAGGGCATGGGAAACTTCTTTTCCATGCATAATTCCAGTCAGCATTCAAATCGGTAAACAAAAGCAGATAACATCAACTTGGATGYAAGAAGGAAAAGAGCTAGTGGGCAGGCTAGGCACAAGTGAAACGAATATAATTTGGCCATGAATAAATTTCAGATGGAAAGCAGGAGGCCATTTTCAAATATCAAAGCAGGGAAGTTTCAGACCAGTCTTTTGATAAAAGCAGTGGGACAAAAAATGAACTGGGTTGAAAACAAAGCCTGCCAGTTGTCTRAAGGAGACTGCAAGGTGTGGCTGCCTGACATAGCCAAGCTCTGAACCTTGACGCAGCGATCTCTCCCAGTCTGGTGCTCCGGAGTATCTCCTGTGCCAGCTTAAGGCAAAGGTGACTATTTGTCCTGCTGACAGAGGCACCATTTGACACGTTAGTGTGCTACGCCCCTGTGGTATCGCCCTCACGAAACACCTTGACACCATGTTKCTCTCTGAACCCAGCAGTGCTGCGGCAGGGTCTCTCTGTGCCACGCCGGGGTCCCCAACGGCACTGCACTGCCTCAGCATCTCCTGGGGTGGTCACTGCCTGCAGGGCACCTCTGCCACTGTCCTCTCAAACAGCACACCTCTTGAGGGACATCACAGATTTTATCTTAAAAAAATGCCTTATCTTCCTCACAGACTTTATGTACCTTCCCTCGCACTGTTCCATCGTGGAGAGTGGGAGGTGAGGAATTTCTGCCAGGGTTTTAGAGAGCAAGCTGCATTTTGGAGGGGGGTATCTCCTTCTTCCTTCTAGGAAGTGGACCACACAGCACTTTCAAGTTTCTGTGGGAGACATCTGCGCTGCCAGGGTCACTGAAACCGAAAACAACATCATAAGCATGCCCAAGAGAGGTGTGCGGAGGTGTTTTGCTCCTGCTCCCCAACCCAAAGGCACCAGGGCGAGCCCCTTGCCCCAAGGACACTGGCCACCACAGCACCTCCACCACACAGCTGCCAAGGGCCTGTCCCCAGCCCCATAGCCCCCTCAGCCCTGACTGGGTGGGTCCCCCCTGCCTCAGCCCCCGTCCTGTGCCCCACCTCAGCCCCTGCCTCAGGCCCTGACGCCCGCCTTATGACCCGTCCCCAGCCCTGGCCGGGGGTCTGACCCTGCCTCGGGCCCCCTACCAGCCCTGGCCGGGGGTCTGACCCTGCCTCGGGCCCCCTACGAGCCCTGGCCGGGGCTCTCCGCGGGCCCCCGCTGCCCCATGGCGGGGGACACCGCACGGCGGGGGCAGCGGGCCGGGCGGGGGCCGGCGGCCGCGGCGATGAGGGGAGAGCGAGGCGCTCCGCGCGCAGCCAATCGGCAGCCTCACCGCCTGGTCCGATCTCCCCGGAGCGCCCTCATTGGCCTCTCCCCTCCCCTCGCCTCACGGTGGAGGCCGGCGGCGACCAATGGGGAGCGGGCGCGCGGGGGGAGGGGCGGGGCCGGCCGGCGAGGGCGCGAGCGGCGGGCGCGGCATGGCGGGGTCCCGGCGGCCGTGAGGGAGCGCGGGCTGGGCGGCGGTCGCCATGTCGCCGGTGTGGTCGTTGGGCGCGGGGCTGCTGCTGCTGCTGCTGTGGGTGCGGCACCGGGGGCTGGAGGCCGTGCTGGTGCACCACCGCTGGGTCTTCGTCTGCCTCTTCCTCCTGCCGCTCTCCATCCTCTTCGACGTCTACTACCAGCTGCGCGCCTGGGCCGTCTGGCGCCTCCACAGCGCCCCGCGGCAGCACGCCCAGCGCGTCCGGCACATCCAGGCGCAGGTGAGGCCCGGCCCGACCCCCGCACCCCCTCCCCGGCCCGGGGGGCGGCTCTGCGGGAGGAGAGCGCGTCCCGCTCCTCGCCGCCCCGCCGCGGGGCACAGCGCTGCTGCCCGGGGCCTGGCGGCGAGCACACCG
>JASVER010000082.1:1548159-1573073 GCA_030449065.1 Oceanodroma leucorhoa | reverse complement strand
CCCCGCCCCCCCCGCCGCCCTTCCCAGGGCCGGGGCAAAATCCAACCTCGGGTCCGGGTGCGGCAGCCGGAAAAAAGCAAACGACTAAAAGCCAGCGGGTGTTTCTGCCCCTGTGGGGTTTGGGGTTTTTTTTTCCCCCGTCTGAAACTCCTCTCGAAGTTGCGGTGTCCGCAGCTGGCGAGTCCAGGGGCGGCTGTCCGGCTGCTGTCACTGTAACGCCCTTCGAGGTGATCGCTGAACACGCGCATGGTTTAGGCACACGTGTGTGTGCGTGCGTAAAATGAAAATATTAGTCTTTGAATGGTTGGCTTAATGCTGTGTTTTAATACCAGTTACATCCCGCTTCTCGCCATTGTTAGTTCCAAGAAATGAGTGAAGGGGAGACGAAACTTTTCTTCCACCCCGAAGTGCAGATGTCTAATGTTTCTGTGCTCTCTAGTATTTATGGTAATTCTGTCATATCTACTTCTGTTTTCTTCCTGGATTCTCGTGTTCATAGCAGTTACAGGTGGATATTGATGTGCACGGAGTTATTCTTTGAGGGTTTGGGGTTTGGTTTTTTATCACCAGCTGTAGTAGCAGTTGAGCTTTGAAGAAAATGCTACAATTGATGTTTGTTCTCCAAACGTTAACCACTGTGGCTTTGCAAACTTTGTGGATCATGTGTATGGCTTACACATTTTCCTTCTCAACTTTTCTCTCTTTACRTTTTCAGGCTCAGAGCATTTTTTGKTGTGTTTAGGAGGAGGCATTGTTTCATTACCTTCACGGAACTGACAGTGATAATACCTCCCTTCAAGTATAGGTTTTCCTGTGGATTTTTAAAACTTCCATTATAGTTTTCTGAATCCCATCTCAAAAAAAACCCGAAAGCTACAGGGTATTAGAAATGCTTCCTCTACGTAACTAGACCCCTCTGGTGGTATTTTATTTAGAAGTTCAGAGGTCTGTAGAGAGACTTCCAAAGCGTCACTACTTAGAGACATAGAGACATCCAGGCTTTGTTACTTGCGGGTAACATGGATGTAGAGGAGTAACAATATTTCTGAACGCTTTTTCACAGCGAGGGAAAAATGGTTTTGGTATACATTATTGACAAGGTGTATGCCTTACAGTGTCAGTTCAGTTGTTACCTCTTGCAGGTTCGGGAATGGAAAAACGAAGGCAGCAGAAGGTACATGTGCACTGGCCGGCCTGGCTGGTTGACCGTATCACTTCGTGTTGGGAAGTATAAGAAGATTCATAAGAACATCATGATCAACTTAATGGATGTTCTGGAGGTGGACAGTGAAAGACAGGTAACAAATTCATCACAAAGCTTTCAYAATAATGAAGTTTACAGCTTTTTTTACTGTATTTGTAGCTGAAGAGGAGATTAGATTCCATAAAGAACAAAGGATTTTTGTAGCAGTAGACCTGCCAAATTTCAGGTTTTACAGTGTGTGCTTGGATCATTCTATCCAAAAAAACAGCATATGGAATTGCTTAGCTTTCATGTGCTGAAGTCTAAAAGACCAGACTGATTTATGGTTTTGGGGACTGAGCAACAAGATGTTGAGGCAGAGGAGGAATCACTAAACAGTTTCAASTATTTTTAGTAGTGCTCTTAGAAAAGTAAGTCTCTGAATTCTGATAACAGATGGAAGTACAATCCAGTTAGCTGTATTTTGTCATCGTTAATGCTGAACACTTCATTTACGTTTGGTGAGGGGAATTGGGTTTTTTTGCTTTTTAGGTTGTTCGTGTGGAACCTTTGGTGACCATGGGCCAGTTGACTGCACACCTGAATCCCATGGGCTGGACTATTCCTGTGGTACCAGAGCTTGATGATCTTACAGTAGGTAAGGGTCATTGTGATGACAAGAGACTCGCTGATTTTGCTGCATTTTCATTAGCTTTTTATGCAGTAACATGTTGCATTATTTTAAAGGTCCCGGAAATACTCTGTTGAACCTTATGTCTGTTGTGGTATTTATGTTATAAGCACTTCCTTTTTTTTTTTTTTTAAATAGTCTTGAAAGTCATGCTCAGAGCTTAAACGTGGGGTTTTGTTCTCGTAAACCACCTTCATTTTGGGGTGTGCTTCATTTGATTTGTTATGTGCTCTCTTGATAAGGTGGCCTGATCATGGGAACTGGCATTGAGTCTTCATCCCATATATATGGACTTTTTCAACATACCTGCGTGGCCTATGAACTTGTTCTTGCTGATGGAAGCCTTGTGAGATGTTCACCAGTAAGACAAAATGTTATTTTGCTATCATTTACAATGTTGTTGACAGTTATCGGTGTGGGTATATGATTTAGTATGACATACTTTTTGCAGACTGAAAATTCAGACCTATTTTATGCAGTGCCTTGGTCTTGTGGTACTCTGGGTTTCCTGGTTGCAGCAGAAATAAAAATGATTCCTGCCAAGAAATATGTCAAAATACATTATGAGCCYGTGAGAGGACTGCAGAAGATTTGTGAAAAGTTTACTGAAGAATCTAAGAAAAAGGAGAATAGTTTTGTGGAAGGACTTGTGTATTCTTTGGAAGAAGCAGTCATCATGACAGGAGTCTTGACTGATGAAGCTGAGCAAAGCAAGGTAACTAAAGGGAAGTTACTCACAAAGAAAAAAAATACCCCCAAAGTTTAACTGAAGCTGTACGGTATGCCAGTATAAAACCAGAATTGTTATAAGATTGGAACAATCTCTTAACATGGGATTAAAAGTTAGATCTGTCCGTCAGAGTATGTTAAATCACGGCGCTCTGTTACTACAACAGATTCTGTACTCTAAGTCTCTTCAATTGATAAGAAATGACCCACTGATTTCATTATTCTAGCAAATAATTCAGTTACAGCCTTTTCATTGCAGTACCTAAGGAGGAAGAGAAGTATCTTTTCTCATACACAGAACAATGCTGGTTTAAATTGCAGTTAYTCAGAGTAACTCTTTTCCCCGCAAGCTTAAATACACTTAATATTGGTAAAACACATCAGGGGCATTTACAGGAGGGACATGCTAACTGTTCACTGCATCCCTCAACCTGGATGTTTCTCCTCTGCCATAGTGAGACTTACCGATTAACAATGGGTTGAGAGATCGGTATTTTAGGAATCCAGTTCTGTCACATTCATGGTCTCTTAATTAGCTTGTAACYGGCAGGCCTTAGCAAGCCTTATTTAAAATAAACCTTAGTGGCCAGAAAGGTAAGAAGGAGCCAGGCATGTGGAAAAATGAAGGCTYCCTAGATCTTTTGTGACAGTCTCATTCAAACTGTCACAGAGGGTGTAACATTGACTCTTCACAGTAAAGGAATTTGGGGACATACTTAATGTTGTCTGGTAAGGTGTAACTGTTACCTGTGTTGGTGTTTGCTAACGAATGCATGTTTTCTTGTAGATAAACAGAATTGGCAACTACTACAAGCCGTGGTTCTTTAAGCATGTGGAGAAGTATTTGAAAGCTGACAGGACTGGAATAGAATACATTCCCTCAAGACATTATTACCATAGACATACACGCAGTATCTTCTGGGAGCTCCAAGTAAGACCAGTTCCAAAATTAAAATAACACTCTGCCCTTTCCCAGTGTAGGTACAATGTACCTTCTTCCCCTTGGCAACACTTCTGTCTTTCATGGCAGAAAAAAACAGTGAAGTTTATGGCAAATGTAAAAGTCCTGCATTTGGGCAAAACAAATCCAAAGGCATTTCTTTATATATAAGGCATTATATCATAACCTCCTAATTTCTGTTTTAGTGCTTTTCTGAATTTAGACCTTAAGTACATATTTCAGCATTAAGGTTTTATACCTACAAAGTGATTTTCAGAGGCAGATGGTGGAAAAAACATGAATGTGAAATTATGGCTGAAAATTTGCCCTGCCTAAACTCAGAACAGTAATTATGCAGTAAGGCCATAAATGTATTTCATAAATGTATTTGTTGTGATGTGCATTTACGCAAAACTTTATTTGGCATTATGAAAGATTCCCATTGTTACATTTTGCATCTCTGGAGTGAGATACCAGATCCTTTCAGCTCTCGGAGAAGTTAAACAGGAGTTGGTTGTGCAGGAGGTGCTTAAAATTTTACAGCATTAAAATCCTTTTAAGAACTGATCTTGTATGTGTTTATTCTTGCAAGAGTTCTCTAAGTTTCACTTCTTATGCGCTCCTTCCTTAGCTGTTTTAAGATAATAGCCTACTGTTCTCTCAACTTCATTCTCTGAAAGTATTTGGGGCTGAGTATGTTGTGATTCATATGACTGAAAATCAATCGTTGGAACTAGGGGAGGTTTAGGGCAGGGCTGTGTAGTTAAGTTCAGTCCAGGCCTCTCTTACTTGCTCATATTTGTATTATAGTAGTTTAGCAAAAGTATCAGCAGTTATATTTATTGAAAATCTGGCTTAATAGTGCTCTGAGGATTCTGAAGTATTGTCTTTTGGTTCACTTACTCATTCTTAACTTTTTTTCTTTCCTCTTTAAAGGATATCATTCCTTTTGGCAATAACCCTGTTTTCCGTTACCTGTTTGGCTGGATGGTTCCTCCAAAAATCTCTTTGTTAAAACTTACCCAAGGAGAAGCTATTCGAAAGCTGTACGAGCAACACCATGTTGTACAGGACATGTTGGTGCCAATGAAGAGCCTTGAAAAATCTATCCAAACCTTCCATGTTGACCTTAATGTAAGAACACATGTTTTTAAAATGCAGCGAATCTTGGACTGTGTGTAATAAGAACTGTGACTGTTGATCTTAAGACATAGTAGTCTGCTTGTGTAAAAGGTCATTATTGTATCTTGGGGAGTACTGTGCTTTGCGAGTCTACGATGCAAGGCTGCAGAAGAAATGAACACAGCTTTCTGAAAAAAAAGAGTAAAAAAAAGTGAGATTCAAACGTTAATGGAAGGCCAATACTTCTAAAAGATTTTATCTTAGTAAAACTTGAACTGATTTTTCTTTCACCTAGAATGATTGGCAGTCTCACTAAACCCCAACTGTGGGAATTAATTTCCCTTTCTTGCTTTTATTCTGAATTTATTTTAGGTAGTATAAGAAGTACAAACTTGGCAATTTCAATTTTGGACTGACCTGGAAAAGAAAACTCTTCATTCTCTTTTTACTCAGAATGTGTATTCAGTTGTTGCTTTGGGATCAGGGATGTTGGGGGGGGTTTTCATTTCAAATATTTAAGGGGGAGGAGATGTAATTCTAGGAGGACACAGCACATGTTCTGAGCATCTCAATCTATTTGTGTTACGGTCATTGGAAAGTGCAGCTAAGAACCACAGTGAGATGATTGGAAAGGAAGAGCTGTGTAAGTTTCAATCCCAAATTGGGAAGAAGTCCTCTTAACTCTTCAGTTTGTCACCTTTATTGAAAAGATAACTTAAAGGATTGTTTTGTTAAAAATAAGTGATMGAGTGTTTTCTTACCTCTGCAGGTGTACCCTCTTTGGTTATGTCCTTTCATATTGCCCAATAATCCTGGTATGGTCCACCCAAAAGGGGACGAAGCAGAACTCTACGTGGATATAGGAGCTTATGGAGAGCCCAAAAGGAAACAATTTGAAGCCAGGGCTTCAATGAGGCAAATGGAAAAGTTTGTAAGAAGTGTGCATGGGTAAGGATCCCACTCCTCAGAATAGTAATAATGCCATATAATTTACACCCGTGTGTTTAGTCACAGTTATTTAATCCCACCGCACTTTAATATTGAAATAATTTAAGAACCAATAATAAGAACAATAATTGAAAACTGATTTTAAGTACTAATTTTGATGTTACAATTTTTAAATATGATTTCACTTTCATTGTTTGATTGCAAAACCAAACGAACGAACGAGCGCACTGGCTGAAGTTCTTGCAGCGTATTTGGGAGCTGGSTAGCTTCAGGTCACCTGTGCAGCCTTTCAGCTCCAGGCTGCTCTGGGAGTAGAGTCTCCGCTGCAACAAAATACCTCCGTGCCACCCGGGTGCAGAAAGGCTTCCGCGGGTCTGTGCTGCCTGCGCGTAAACCAGTTGCTCTCCAGAAGCGGTGTCAGGCGGCTCGCTGACCGCTCTCGGCACGGCTGGCTAGCCCAGCCCTCGGGAAGGCAGCCGCTGGGCTTGCGAACCGAGGCTCACTTTTTTCAGGCCGGTTCAGAGCAGGGGCAGAGCGAGTGCTGTGTTGGCCACAGTCGCTCCAGGAATCCCACAGGCTGTTAAAAGTTTGGACAGCTTCCCTGCCTGCCCTTGGGACTGTTCTCCCTGCGGTCCTTGCAGCGTCAGGCAGCAGCTCTGCCCCGTCCTTGCGCCGGCGTGTCCTTGCACAGGGAGGCCAGCCTTGGCTCTTCCCTGCGCGGCGGTGGGAGTCTTTCCTCCCTCACAACTTGTACTTCCATAGCTTCCTTTTCCCTGCCCCGATTCTTATTATGTAGGTCCACAGTAGGCGTGAGATACGTGCCCACCATCTGTCACAGACTCATGCCAGTCGAATTTGCTGTAGTAGTGTCAGTGGAGAAGCCGTTACAGGCTTGTTTCTCGRGAACAAAAAACAACTATGTGGTATTTTTACACCATCAGTATAATTTATCCACATTTCTGTTTTGACCTACTTCTCAGTCTAACAGTGATTATGTCCCATGTGGCTGAGTAACAACGGTGAGTCTGCTTCAAGATGATTTGGAGAGTGTAAATGACTTAGCTGCAATAAGTGATCTGCCAGAGAACAAAGGAACTGAAACTTAATTTTAAGCTTTTTTTAATTACCTTGAAATTAAGCTTTTAATTTAAAGCTCTTTACGAACAAAGTTTTGTTTCTTCTCTACCTGTCACTGGGAAATGAACAATGGATAAATGCTTAATCCTACAGTTTTGTAATCACACACAACAATAGAGCTTTTATGTAACAGTTTGTGTTTTACTGCTGTACTCTGATGTTAGCTGCATTTTAGAGAGCACAGTATGAAGGTAAGGAAGAGTCCACACCTGAATAAGGATTTCATTTATTTTTGTAAATGGACCTTTGTTACACTGTGCCTCATTTATACTATAAATTTATCTTCTCTGCCTGGTCTGATTTGGCAGGCTCTTGCCTTCCTACTTACATTCCCAGCGTCCAGTTCAAAGAAACTGTAAGAAGTCAAAGAACGTATAGCTGCCTTGAATGCGTTTTGTAACGCAGGCTAATACGAGACACCATGACTGTACCTCCATGGACCATAAGAAAGCATGCAGAAAAAAGACTTCCCTTTTTTTGAAGCTGGAATTAAAAGGTCTTGAAYGGAAGGAAAGAGGAAATCAGGTTTTCAAAAGCAGTTCGAAAAGTATTTGTCAGGGAGAATTTAGGTCACGTRTGGTTTTTGGTGCAAGGGGCCAGACTCTTGATTTGGGGGAACTTTTGAAGATCTCTCTAGACTAGTGTTTCTGTGAACACAAGTTGTTATAATACAAGTCGTCAGAAGGTTTGGCTGCACGTGGTTAGGATGTCCAAACATGAACCACTGTTTCATACACATTTTTTAGTCCTCCTTTTCTCTTTTTAGTAGCAAAACTAATGAAGGTATCAATACATYGATGGCTAAAGAAGTGTTCTGAACCATATTTTAAAAGCAACAGTTATTTTAATTGCTTTCTTTTCCCATCTTCCCCTTCACCAAAAAGACTGTAGCAGTATTCTGCTGTTTTCACCATTACATGTCACTTCCTCTTGGAAAAGAGATCGTGGTGATGTTAAATCCACAAAATATAATAGGCTGWGTGTGTCCCAGTGTAATCCGTGGGAGCAATTATATTTGCTTGTTTTTAAAAAGCATTTTTGATGGGTTTTTTGTTGAATATTTGCTATTCATAGCTTGCCCTGAATTTTTTTTTAATATTCTATTTCAAATCTTGTGGCACAATTAATATTTAATTTCTGTCTCCTTTTTTTCCCCTCTCCAGTTTCCAGATGCTATATGCAGATTGCTATATGACCCGTGAGGAGTTCTGGGATATGTTTGATGGTTCGTTATACCACAAGCTGAGGGAGCAAATGAATTGCAAGGATGCCTTTCCAGAAGTGTATGACAAAATCTGCAAAGCCGCGAGGCACTGAGCCTGRATGATCTAATCAAGCAATCAGGGAAAGATGAATTTACCTATAGCTAGTCAGTATATCCTTTTAAAAAAAAGCTTTATTGCTCTCCAAATAAGCTCATTCTTGTTGATGTTTAAAGATACGAATTCCTGCTTTATAAATTTATGTTTAGTATTTCTTCGTATGTTTTAAAACCAATTTTCCAAACTCAAAGTGATTGTTTTCAAGGAATCTTAAGTGCTAGCCTTTGTATCTAATGTAGTGACATAGGTGAATTCACCTGTTTCCTAGCATAAGAAAAATAATGGGAAAGGAAGAAGATACTGGAGTTACACCAGCTGTATACTATAGCTATATTGAACATTACTTTTGAAAATGGAAAGGAGGGCTCAGAAATAGGTGCCAAAGCTGAACGCGTTGTAAAATTAATCATGATGCTGAAAACATTTGCCTCCAGTCGGTAACCTGTAGAACAGCTTAGCAACGGTACCATCATCTTACAGCGCCGCATGATGTTGTGTGGTACCGTACTGCTTGGGTTATACCATACTGTAATCTCAACAGAGCGGTTAAACGCCCTAACAGTGGCTTCAGTTTCAAAACTGAGCATTGAGGTGTGTAGAAAATGCTTTTTATTTGTGCCTATCAGATTTGTACTGATTTTGATTATAAAGTCAAGTGGATGTAGGTTTCAGGTACTTTGTAATTGGCTAACAGTGCGTTGGTTTTTTGCCCCAAAATACCAGTGTTCTGGCTTCGTAGACTACCGAAAAAAATGCTGCTATTTCATACAGCCAAATTTAATTTCCATTTTTACTTGTTGTGGGCCAGTTTATTTGGATTTTTTTGGTTTTGTTTTTTGAGGGGGGGGGTTTGGTTGTTGCTTAATTTTAGTGCCTTATAAATACTCAGTTGGAGGAAGACGTGGGTTATTTCAGACCGTTCTGTCCTGGCCAGTAGGAAAAGGAAGTCAAGGCTTTGTTTATACGAGGTTTGTTAGAGCAAGTGGCTGTGGATAAGAACTCTTGTTGTGAATCTTGATACACACAGGCTTTGGTTCTGACTCGAGTGACATTTTTGCTTTTCATTTTAGCTGGATTAGATTGATAGGCTTTGTAAAAGGACTGTTTCAGTCACCTGGAGAGGAAATCAACAGCAAGTACTGTTCAGTTCCCCCTTCTGCTGCTCGCTGGTGAAAATGGTGCTGTCACGCACTTCATACGGTCAAGTGTAGAAGTCTGGAAATGTTTTGACCCTGTAGCCAGAAACACAGTTCCAAACCAAGCCCATGTCTTGTCCAAGCAGTACTTTAAATTGTTACTTGAAACCTTGCTGAGCTTGAGGGAAAAGAAAGTAATTTTCTTGAGGCTTGCGTCATGAAGAACTTTTTAAACAGTTACCAGTGGGAGGCGTTGTAATTTTTATATGAGTGCTAAACCAATGATTTTATTTATTGATAGATGGATATTTATGGTCCAGATGAAACCAATGATAAAGCAGTAACAAGAATAAGTTTGGCCTATTACTCAGTGATGCATGCTGGGCGAATGGCGTGCAAATAAGGTACCCCTTAAAATCCTGCGCAGGGGACTGGTAGCAGGGGCAGCCGGCCGAGGGGAGACACAGCCAATGCAAAGCGCCCGCAGTGCTGCCCAAGCCACGGAGCAGGGCAGGAGCTGGAGCTGTGTCAGTGATCCAGGAGTGTCTGCTACACCATTCCAGGCTTCGGGGTACACAGGAAGGCAAATGCTGATTCTCGGGGTGTAACCTGCCCTCCTGCCCCTGTGAGGGAAGCGGCACAAGAGCAATTTCCTTGCCCCTGTGGCAAAGCTACAATTTAGCCCAGTGCTTGTAAGATAATCTGCACAGAGCAAGAATGGGTTTGGTTAGCTTTTGAAGGGCGATGTTAAAACAGCTAGAGGATATGCAAATACTTTTACTTAGGCTGTGTTTCTCTCACTTATGTACTGATGATCTTTAGGTACACACTGTATTTGTTTTTTCGCTCCTTAATTTATTGGCAAACTTTGTATGACATGATTGGGTACTGTAACTGTATCAGTCACACACATGCACATGCATAATTGCTGCTGCTCTTAATTTTTGGTTGTACAGGCTGTTTAAAATAAAGATCTAGCCAGCGTACTGTTCAAAGTGGTGTCTTTTAATGAACGATTACTTACTTTTCAACAGCTGTGTTTATCATTTCTGGTGCTTATTGTATTGTTACAAATGGTCAGCGATTACCGAGAAGAGCTGCTGTCTGGGTGAAAGACCAGAGGCATTGCGCAGTGGCTGGGAGATGAGGAGCCTAGTGCTGCAAACAGCTTTGAAGGAATGTCTTTGAAGTCTGTGAGTCTACCCTTATCTCTGCCCCGAGACACACCTGTACAAAACAAACACCTTGTAGCTGAGCCTTAACCCTTCAGTTACGCCCCACTAATTCCATATAGCCTCATCATGCCAATTATCCTGATTGTTCTTCCCCCTCGCCTCATTCTTTCCCTGTGACGTTTTGTCCAAGGAGGACAAAACCCCATTTTGGATTTAGGTGCTACAGCCGTTGACATGGATAGCTCCTTCGCTCTTCTCACTTCACGCTAATAAATCTAAGCCCTGGTTTGAATGATCAGCCACAGAAGCAAGGATGAAGATTCACTACCCTCTTCGGCCTGAGGAGTTTCACATCAACATCATCTGTTTCCTTGAAAAATGCCTACCTCAGTCAGAGGTATTCCTGCCCCTTCCTTGGCCACAGCTGGTGCATCCTCTTCCAATGCTCTCTTCCCAGAGAAACTCCTGGGCTTTCTCCTGAAATCCAGGCTGCCAAATGCCTCAACCCCACTGAAGCCGTAGTTCAGGTGCCAAAGGTCTGTGTTCCTTTAATCACATTCTTTGTTGGCCCTGACTTAGGCTGCATTTCACACCCCTCTCTTGTTGCCCCAGCAGTATTTCTGTAGCCTGCGCTCACCCACATCACTGCCCAGGCATTTCCCTTGAGAGACCTTCCTCCTTTGCTTGCCTCTCTAGAACAATAATCAGTATTTCCTTAAATCACTGCAGTTTTACCTGTGTTCAACTATCTCCCCCATCAAAGGATAATTACAGATTAATTAGCATACTTAATCAGCCACAACTAACATGTAATTACACCTAGATTTAATTATTCCAGTCTGGTCTAAACACTAGTATGAGACTTCATAAAGGTTAACTCCAAGTGAACCAGTGTACTCCCAGTACATTTTTACGGCCGTCCTTTGTTACCACCAACACAGCTCTCCCTTCTTTGCACTTTCTCCGTTGCCTCTGGGTTTTAATTTCCCACAAAATTTGGAACCATGACACTAAATTCCCCCTAATTCCCTCCGGCTGCTTATAAACATTTGCACTGTTAATTCAAGTGAAGCTGTGCGTTGCAGCTTGTGATGAAGGTCCTTGCACACGGCTACTGGATAGACAGCAGGGACAGGTACGTAGGCAGGTGCCGAAGGCCTGACGACTCTAATGGCTTTGCCGCGGTACTGCTTGCTCAGACCCGGCTCTCCGTTGAGTTGTACTGGTGGAGCCGGGGGTATTCGGCTGTGGTAACACCACCGTGCCCATAACAGGTATGTGCAAATTCTTCCAGTAGCGCCGTTTGAAAGGAAATGTTTAATATTGAATGAGCCGTGCGTGCCAGCAGACCTTCCTTCGGAGGACATGCGGTATCTGGCATCCTCTTCTTATAAAGTCCAAGGTGGAAATAATTAATTACTGAACAGAAAAGTTAGACTGCTGATTGTCTAAGGGTCTTTTATTACCACAGAACAAGACTAGGGTTGTTTCCTATCTCTTGACTTGTGTGCCAGCATGCTGTATTTTCATCTACCCCATCTCATCCGCTGGCGTGTCTGCCATTTACAGATTTGGGCTTCCCAGCACCATCTCATGTTTGGAAAACAGCAGTGATTTCTTCAGAGGTATCTAGACAACGTGGAGCCGAAATCAAATCACTCCAGTTGTGTTTAGCAACAGGCTTGAGCCGTTCGCTGTGGAAAGAGGATGTGATTCAGTGGGCTTAAATTATTGGCTGGATTAATCTCATTAGTCTTAACGAACATGGAGGTGAACAGAGCTCTTAAAAGCCTGGCTATTCCCTAGAAAGCACAGCTGTAGCTTGAAAAGTGATTTTGGAGCTAGTGCTATTTGATCAGAGAGATGCCTTTGAATTCCACGTCCTGCTTACTGTTCAGATTTCTTTTTTATTCCTACTGGAAGTGCAAAATCAACAAAGCTGGGCAATATTGAAAGCCAGATTTCATTATGCTTTCTCTATCACAGGATAGCTAACTTCTGGCTGCCCCGCTGAAAGCTGCCGAGTTACATTCAGCCAAGACCGACTTCTAACTACTCTCTGGAGATCAAGAAAGACCTTTGCAGAGCTGTCAGCCCGTAGTGCCACCGCAGCAGTTTGCTAATCTTGGCCACAAGCAAAGGTGAGAGCGGAGGGCTATCCTGAGGTCTCTCATTAGTACAGTTCCTAACTGCTTCACAGGCTTTTCACGCTAGCGATTTCAAAGCCCTTTGCGGTGCAAGTGAGCCTTGTTATCGTCCTTCCTCAGATGGGTAAACCAAGGCACAGCCTGAGAAGGTGATTTTTGTTCGGGGCCATTGAGCAGCCCAGTGCCAGCGCTGGGAATGAATCCAGACAGCCTGATTATCCATCCACCTCCCAGTTCCTTCCCAGGCTGCCTCCTCTAACTCGATGGAAACTATTTGCCTCCGCCTCCGCTGCAGGCAAATTGCATTTCACAAGATACAACAGCCACCTTGGCATCTGCAAAGTGCCTTGAGAGCCAGTAGTTTTTTAACCCTCCCACTACCCCTGTGCGGAGGGGAAGCACGAAGGTCTCCTCGCTTTCCTGGGAGGGGAGAGGTGCAGCAATACCAACCGCCCTGTCCACAGAGGGAACCTGCGGTGGGGCTGGCGAGTCCCGATCCAGTGCTTTAACTACACAATCATCCCATCTCACATCAGTCGTAGCGTCAGTAACGTGCACTCAGTCTCCCCAGAGCTCCTTAAGATGATTTCCCTGTAAGCCAGTGTGAAACCACTTACAGCCCCCTCGTCTGTCAGACTTACAGCAAGTAGGCATCCCACTTCAAGTTGCTCAGGTACCGCTGCGCGTCACACTGGTACAGGGACTGGTATCTCATCTTCTGAGGGTATTTTTCATGCTCAGTGATGTCGTAGCGACCAACACCTACAGGGTTCTGGAAGGAGAAGGTCTCATGTGCTTCCCCATCCAGAGGCGGGGGGGGGGGATGCGAGTGGGGCAAAACCAGGTACTGCCTTCACGTGGCCAGGCCTTCAGTTGCAAAAAATACAATATGTGGCATATCTTAACCAAACCCAGCCTAAATTGCAGGGGAGGGATGAGAAGACACACTAATCGGTGTTAGCCTGGCCGGTCCCCTGCATGAGCAGTTCTTCTCGTCACAGCGGTYCATAAACAAGTCGATTAGCCCTGCGGGCTCGAGCACGCTCACCAGTCGCCTACTGACAGCTGTAGTGAAGGGCTGCCGTGTCACAACCTCCCCACCAAAATGTCATCTGTCGAGTTCCCCAGCAATTATGAAGATATCTTCATCCTTGACCTCTTTCAAGATGCCTGTTCCCCACTCAGCTGGATAAAGGAGAGAAGCCATGTGGAAGCCTGCTCCTCATCCCTAGCCAAGGTGGACTATTTCAGACTAAAGCTTTCCCTGAGCCCTAAAGGGTTTGTTCTGGTTCTCTGTGGGGAAGCTGCCAAGATGAATACAGCTCCAGGAAGGGRTACTAAGGGAAGGGCTCCTACCTGCACTGGCTCTGCAACGTGCTGCTAGAGGAAAAACTGGCTTTCAAGCAGCAGAATATGACTTTCTGGGAGGATACAAGGAGCTCCTGGCATCTAAAAGGACTCAGAYCCAGCTGCCCTCATCCATGAAGTGCATCCGCTTGCTTGCAGCTGATGCAGAGCAAAACTAACGAGAAGGGTTGTCTGAGCATCCCTGGAAAAGGGCAAAGGCCTGAGGAYGCAGGCAGAGATAACGTGGCCGCTGCTGAGCTCCTGCCCCTCTGCTCAGCACCAGCCAAGCTCACCCGCCTACGGGCAGCGCGCGCTCGATGGTGGGTCCTCAGCGCGCTGCTGTACGCAAGGGGCACCTTCCCCTTGACCTGGCAGGACGTTGGGCCGTGGGYCTTTATTCAGCGTTTATTCTTTAGCAACCTGTTCTGGGCAAGAACCACAGCACCCAGAGAGGGACTCATCTCCTCTCTAAAGGAGGGGTATCTGGCCAAGCCACCCAGGTTTCCTTGATAATCAACAGGGAGAGATAAGCACCTCCTGAGGTCAGTCTGCCCTTCTATCACAGACAGCCGCCTGATGTGGGACTTCTGCTGGGGTGCTGCTCCGTTCAGAGGACACACCTAAAATATAGCTGGCTGGTGAGGAGTGCCCACCCTTACTTTGGCTCAGAAGAGTTTTGTCCTCTCCCAGGGGTGCTGGTAATCGATTGGGGATGGTCATGGAGGAAGCTCAGAGGCTGACCGTTCCTGCGTCCCTCTCTCACTGCCTTGTCCATTCACTCACCTCGTTCCCAGTAAAGAGGCGGTAGGACTTTCTGTCGAATCTCTTGGCAGATGACCAGAATGGGGGTTGGCTGGAGTACGTTGATCTCTCAACGGGCTTTGGGTTGTAGGAGCCTGGCCCCACCGCATGCTGGGCAGAAGGAAACCTGTTACACTTCAGTTTGCTCGTAAAAAGAGCTGCACAAGGTTGGAGAGCCACCCATTCGTCCATCCCCCCAGGRCCTAATGCGTCCCCACCCCAGGCACCCGCTGCACCACCGGGGATGCTGGTGACACCAGCCGGTGTCCGTGCTCCCACTGACCGCCTCCCTCGGGCACTGGCTGAGCGTGGCCCAGAAGATCCTCTCCGTGGGGCAGCCCGGGTTCCTCGGCAGGGTGCTGAAGCAGCCTTTCTTCTTGTTCTCCTTCAACGTCAGCTCGTCCAGGAAACCTTTGACAGTGCCAGTGCTCGGCTCGGTGCCCCTCCTCTGCCGGGACAGGGGAACGGTGTGAGAGGCTCAGCTGCCAGCGGTCTCCCGGGCYACCCCATCCATCCCGTGCCATGAGAGCTCAGCGCTGCCGCTGCTCACGGGCACCAGCCCGCTCTCCTGCACAGTGCCGGCAGCCCGCTCGCTCCCCAAACACCGCTGCGTGGGTGTGTTTTTCCAGGATGCAAGGCAAGTCAAAGAGCAAAATCCAAGCGGGACAGATGCTGGCATAAGGCAGCTCTCCATCCTTATAGCAATGTGTTGGCAATGCCGCGGCTTGCTGAGAAACCCCGTCCGGGTGTGGGGCCCCAAGGCAATGCACCTCCAAGGCATGATGGCCACCAACGTTGGGCTTCGACCTGTCCCTCGAGAAGAGCCGGCCGGGGCTGCCTGCCCGCCGCAGCCCCTCATCGATGCTGCTCCGCAGGTGGTAGGTGCCAGGTCCCAGCCCGCTGCCCTGCAGGCACGGGGGGGGAAAGGCAGGAGGGGGCTGCGCTCAGCGGGGGGACAGGGCCACCCCACCAGCGTGTCCCCAGGGCAAGGGGCAGACTCACCAGGGCTGGCAGCAGGACACACTTCGCCGTCCTGCTGTCCATCAGCCCTTGTGTGCTGGCGGAGCGCTTGTCCCTCTCCTCGAGGCGGGTGTAGGGGTTCCCYCGGGGGCCGTATGTGCCGGGGCCGGGGAAGCAGTCCTGCGGGAGAGGTGGGGTGGCCGTGGGCAGCCTCGGCAAGGGGGACAGTCCCCAGCCCAGCAGGAGGAGATGGTCCCCACGGTAGCTCCTAGCCCTTGCAAAGGGCTTGTTCTCCAGAGGCATCAGCCCGGAGCCATGTCCAGCAGCTGGCAGGCACCATTCCCCGGCACCTCCCGTGCCAGGGTGTGACGTACCCTGCGGGCRTCTCTGAACCGCTGCTCCCTCGTGTCGCAGATCCCCCGGAGGCTAGAGGGCCGCGTCTCCTGCAGAAAGTCCCTGATGKCGTACGTTCCCGGGCCCAGCCTTTCCTGCTGCAGGAGGAGAGAGAGGACGGGGCTGAGCAGCGTTACCTGCACCACTCGCCCCCAGCAAATGTGCAAGGAGGGTGGATAAAACCCAGCTCTTACCTGGCGTTTGCACCTCTTCATTACCTCCTTGAACTGGAAATGGGGCAGCTGTTTGAGCCGGGAGTCCTTCTCTGCTCCGGGCCAGCCAGAGGCTGATGCTTTCCCCTGCAACGCAGAGCCGGAGCACTGCCGTCAGCAGCGCCAGGACRGGAGCGCGAGGCCGAGCCCAGGCTCAGCCAGCCATGGCTCCGCAGCCGGGTGAAGAGRGGTGATTAGGGGAGATGGACACGGGGATCTGCTGCTCCGCATCCCATTCCTCCATGCTCTGTGTTTGCTTAGCACCGGGAAGGCACCAGTGAGCTCCGGCACGAGCAGCCCACATCCCACACTTCCACCCTGGGGTGCTCCCGGCATGAGCTGGATGTCCCGGATCACCATGTGCAAAAAGTCCCTCTGCAAGAAGCTGCTTGCCGGCGGGCACAGACAATCTGGGAGGTGAAGAGAGCTACACCGGTAAGTCTAGCTCCCCCCACGCATCCAGGCAAGCCCGGCCGGTGGCCTCACCTGGCTGCCCATGCCCCCRGGGAGTGCCTGCAGCTCCATGCTGGCAGCTCTGGTCCCCGAGGGCTGTGGGGATGGTGGCAGCCCTTGCCACGGCAGCCGTCTCCGTGGCACCCAGCATCCCGGTTCCCCAGGGAATGGGCCCTCCCGGGAGCAGACAGGGCCGGCAGACAGCAGGGTCGGGGCAGGGATCCTGGTTGTAACGGAGGCTCCCAGCCTGGCTAAAGCAAGATATTCAGGGCTTGATCCAACCGTTTACCAGGCTTTCAGAGGGACTAATTATCTCTAAGCTGCTAAAAAATACATTCTTAAAGCAACAACCCAACCTGGCAATCCCTTTGGGGCAATAAAACGATGCTCTTGGTGCTCATGTCCCCTCTGGCGCTGTATTTGCTGCATCTGTGAGCACTGGTGGGTCTGGGCATGATCTTCACAGGGGAGTCTCCCCAGCCCCTTTAATGCCCGTGGCGTTTCGGACCAGAGCAAGCCAGGCCTGGGGAAGCCAGTTCCCTGGCGCTGGGCTGCTGTTTGGTGCAGAAAGCGGGGTTTGCTGCCCAGTCCCAGCCAAGCCGTCCCTGCTCCCGTTGCAGGCTGGACAGGATCCTGCTGAGCCAGGGCAGTGAGGAGCAGAGGAGGCTGCCTGCCTCCAACAGGACCCTGGTGCTGCTCCAAGAAGTCATCAAATCCTCCAGCGCTCACTACAGAGGTAGGAGAAATGGATTATTTCAGCAGGAGGGRGACCCCAAACCCATCTGTGTAAAACCCACCTCTGGTCCCTACGCAGGAGTAATTCGTGGTGTAATGCATCCAGCACTGACGGATGCCGTGTGTACCTACATCCAAGGTAGCCCTGAACCTCAGATGATGATATGCATTCTTCTGATTGATTTAATTACGATATTTTTATCAGTGCTGTTTATTTTCAAAAGTGTTGTCCACTCAGAGGAGCTGTCTGAAAGCACCCGAGGGTTACCCGGGAGTGCCTGCACCTTGGGTAGCTGCCAGGGTGCAGGGGACAYGCGGTAATTCTATATCCCCCCCAGTGACTTCCCAAGTGGCGAATCTAAGACAAGCCCTGCAACTACTGCTTCACTGGGCATGAAAACATTGTCCTGCAGTCGTGCAGTTACAGTAACATCACTGGAGGGAATGAAAGTACTCGGGAAAGTTAGTCAGCCAGGTGTGTGAGCCAGCGCTGTGGGCTCATGGACCCTACCAGCTCCGTAAGAGCATGGCCAGGGTCGGTTGGGATGTGCCGCCTTTCTGTGCCGAGACCCCAAGCCCAAACTGCAAATCCTCCGCAGGATGGAGAGAGGTTCGGCTGCTGAATGACTTGGCCTCTCACCTGCCCTGACTTCTCTTCCCTAGACCTGGCCTGGCACTACCTGGGGATGCTGCTGGAAAGGAAAGAAAYATTTTCCACCACCCCGATGGGGATCCAAGACTGCGGCTTCTCTGAGACCGACCCCCTTGATTGCTTTGGCAAGGTGCTGTACCCAGCGCTGCTGCGCCAGAGACTGATTTGAGGCAGCTGCCATTGCCTGCTTGGTCCTTCATTCATCTTCCCCCCCATCCTCAGCATTCTTCCTCCTGGAAATCCCCCAGGGCAAAGAGGGGAGGCCCCAGGTGGGAGCCGAGACCCTCGGTCCTGCCACGTACAGAGCACACCCCTCCAGGCCACTTGTTTGGCCCCGATGGTATAAATCAGCCCCTGACAAAGCAGCAGGCGAGCAGTTTGGTGAAAGGCTGCAGGGACAGCAGTATCTTTATTAGATTCCCCCAGCACAGCTGGAAAAAATAAGGAGCACAGACATGCTTTCAGGCACATAACCCCTGAGTTTAGCCCCRCATTCAGTCCTGTCTGCTGATTTAATAAGAGAGATCAGCTTTCCCCGCAGACCGCGTCTCTCGTACAGCCTTAAACCCTCCCGGTTAAAACACCGCCCCGGCGAATCAATCCAAGATGGTTTTGTCCCTTTGATCAGCACAGCAGGCAATAAGTCACTGACAGAAACCTGTTTCACTTCTGTGGCTCAAACAGGCGATAGAAATGGTGAAAGACAACCCTCCCGTCCTGAACCGCCTGGCGARTATCTTCCACTTCCCGGGCAAGCAGGAGATGGCCAAAGGGATATGCAATATGGCACTGGATGTCCTGCGGGGCTCGCAGCTCAGCTGGCAGGCGTGCTGCACCCGGCCGCAGGTGGGTCCTCRTCGGGACCAGCACAGCGTGCTGGGTGCCCGAGGCGTGGGCAGGTCCCCTTCCCCCAGGGACCGGTCCTGCTCCTCCAGCCTCCGAGACAGCCACGGCGCTTCTCCCAGACAGCGTTTGCATTGCTTGTTTAATTGCGGTGAGAAACAGGTAGGCAGAAGTAATTGCCTGACAAAACCAGTGAAGGCTGGTCTGGGACTGAAGTTGGTACCTGGCAGCCAGGAAACCTGGGCCAGGTCCTGGCTCTGGCACCGAGCTGCTGAGGGACTTCCCCAGGTCCCTCTGGACAACGTTTCACAGGATGCTGAGTCACCTCGCAGAACTGGCTCGACTATTTAATGACTTTAATGCTCCTAAATCACTCAGGAGCACCAAAAAATGTGCTCTTTAATCCCTTGATTTTGCCCATTTCTAGCCCCCTGTGAACAGGAGTGCACATTAGTGAGTATTTCCCATCATAGAAGAATCATGAAGATTTCTTCAAATCCCATTTTTAAATAAAATAAGGACTCATTCTTATTTCCTTATATTTAAACAGGATTATATAACTCCTCATAAAATGAGGCTCAGTGAAGTGAAATCTCCTCCTCTAGTGGAGTACTTTAATATGTGCTTACAACTGCTCTTCAGAGATGTTTAACTTCCTTTGAGCTAGAGGCAGGAGGCTGAAAAGTGCAGCGTGGAGGTGGTCACTGGGTGCTGGGTGGTGTCTGTCTGCCAGGTTTGACTGGAGAAAACTGAAACGACATAAGAAAAAGGCTTTTGATTYCTCAGCCCTTCTTCAGGCGCGCTCCCATGGCCAAGTGGTTCAAGCTCTGAACACGTGAGGGCATGCTGCCCCACGTCTGAGCCTGGAAGGGGGTGCAGATGGGCTAGTCGCTTTCAAGGACCCCACGATGACCAGGAACCAAATTTACAGCCAAGGTCAACAGGGTGAGCTGCATCTCAGGGGCTTGCACCACCTTTCCTGGTACTGCTAACCATGGGGTCACGCTTTGGACACTGAGGTGCTGGTGCCAGGCAAGCTGGGCTGGTTCTCTGGTGTGGTTTGGCATGGCCAAGGAGCTGACCTGATGAGTGCTAATGGTTTGTACTCGCATCATTTCGTCATCCACCCTGCAGCTGAACACTAACCCAAGCTGATGAGTTTCCTCTGGTCTCCAGATCCACATGAAGACRTATCTGCAAGATCTGGAACACGGCAAGATGGGACAGGGTCCAGTGCCTGACAGAAGGAAGCTCATGCGTACTAAAAATGACCTCAAAAGGGTCCTCGAGGTTTGTCCGTGTCTGAGGACAAACCTGGACATGGGCCAGGTGAGGATGGGCACCTGAGATCCCGGGGAGCTCCCTGCAGTGTCCCCAGGTTTTCATCAACTCTCAGCCCTAAAGTTAAACCACAAAGACTGAGGGGCCTGTCCCTCGTCTGCCTCTCCCTCCTGTTGGGCTCGGTTCCAGTTCGGTGCGAGGGAGATGGTGAGGTGCAGCAGGGCTGAAGGCAGGAACAGGGGACAGAGGGATTGCTACGGTTAACGTCAGCCTTAGCTGGGAGGGAATTTGGAGAGCTTACGGGAGCGAAGAGCCACCTGGAGCCAAGCAGTGGGAGACATTAGACACAAGGGTGGGAGCAGGACTCCAGCCCCGCGTGTACACTATGGACACGGTGCTGAGAGCAGGTCAGCCACACTCTATTGCTCCTCTCACCAGAGCCCAATGGCAAATGTCATCCTCGGAGGCAGCCTTTGGTCTCTCTTTTCTCCTGACAGCCCCATTTTGTCCTGCCCCCCCCCCCCCCCCATTTACTATTTTTTACTATTACACGAGCATGGATGCCATGCAAGAACTGTTCCTGGCGGACGAAACTCCTGGACAAACCACGGAGTTTGACCTGGGTGATACCATACCCATCTTCAGGGGCAAACGCCTGTGGCTTAAAAGCCAGGAAACACTCGCCATCGTGTGCTTCAAGCGGGCCATGGAACCGGAGGATGCGGGCTCCGCTGAGAGCTTGCGGTGCCTCCTGGAGCCCCTGCTCCTGCTCCTTGGTCAGAAGAAGCTGAAGACGGAAACGCCGACGCGGGAGGTGGAGCAGCGGGTTGAGGAGCCGAGGAGACGTCCCCACGGCAGCGCCTGCAGCAGGARCCGAGGGCGGATTGCCGCAGCCGCGCTGGAGGTGATCCGGCTCCCCAAGGCCACGATCGGCCGGGGGGGTTGGCGCTGGTGCAGCTGCTGTTGGAGAGGATGAAGGTGGATTCTCGCAAGGGCGGGATGAAGGAGCCGTCACCGTCCCTGGGAGTCGGCAGCAGGTTGAACAGAGTGGCTGTCTCTCTCATGAGCTGTCAGGACCTTCTCAGTTTTCTAAAACCTTGTTAATTAACAACAGACAAGCCCCCTGTGGTGTCAGCCCTGCTGTTGCCCCCCGTCCCTGGCACCGGTGGCCACCCACCGCCCTCCCCTGCCAGGGTCACCCCTCGGCGGACCTCCTGCTGCAGGCCGCGCGGCCCGACCGCCAGGTGGCGCCCGGCTCCCCGCCGCCGGAACCATAGAGTCCCGGCCTCCTCCGCCCGCCGGTAGAGCCCCGCCCCGCTAACTTCCGGCTTCCGGCCGRCTGCGGCCGAGATTCCCCCACGTGACGGGGGCTGTGGTTCCCATTGGTTGTGTCGGCGGGGCGGGGGGCGGGGGTGGTCCTTGCGGGCTGCGCGCGGTGCGGCGCGGGTGGGCGCGCGCCCGCGCCCACGTAAGTGTCTGCACGCGCGCGCGTGTGCCGGCGTGTGCGTGGGTCCGGGCAGGCGCGCGGTGCGCTCGTGCGCGCGCGCCTGCACCCACGAGGCGCGCGCGTGCGTGCGTGTGCACGCGTGTGTGGGTACGCAGGTGTGCCTCTGCTGCCTTCACGCGTGGGCGTGTAGGGGTACGCGTGCATCCCGGTGCATGCGTGTACACGCAGGTGCGTGTGCAGGTGTGCGTGTAGGCACGCGTGTGTCCTTGCGCCCGCGAGTCCTTGTGCACGCGTGTGTCCTTGTGCACGCGAGTCCTTGTGCACGCGTGTGCCGGCCCGTGTAGGCGTCGGTGTGGCGGCCCGCAGCGGCGTGGGGCGGCGCGCCCCGGTGCCCGCTCAGCGCCCCGCCCCGGCAGCGCTGCCCACGGGTGGGCAGGGGCGGCCCCCGCCTGGCAGCCGGCGCTGACCCCCCGTTTGCCGCCGCTGCCCCCCTCGGCAGGCCCCGGGCCCGCTCCCCGGCACCGCCATGGGGGCCTTGCTGGGGAGATGGCGGCYGGCGGCGCTGGGCCTGCGGCAGCGCGGCTGCAGGCCCCGGCACGGCGCCGCGGGCGGGGGGAAGCGGCTGCTGCTCTCGCGGCTTTTCCAGCCCCTCAACCTGCAGGCGGGCGGCGAGGCGGGGTGGGAGGGCAGGGCCGGGGAGCCCACCTGCCGCAGCCAGAAGCTGATGCTGCAAGGGGGGCTCATCCACCCCGCCGGCCCCGGCTGCTACTACTACATGCCGCCCACCGTCCGCGCCATGGAGAAGCTCGTCAAGGTGATGGACGAGGAGATGCAGGCCGTGGGGGGGCAGAAGCTGAACATGCCCAGCCTGAGCTCGGCGGAGCTCTGGCGTGCCAGCGGCCGCTGGGACCAGATGGGGCCGGAGCTCTTCCGGCTAGCCGACCGGCACGGCAAGGACTACTGCTTGGGCCCCACACACGAGGAGGCGGTGACGGAGCTGGTGGCTGCTCAGAGCAACCTGTCCCACAAACAGCTCCCGCTGCGCCTGTACCAGGTAACCAGGAAATTTCGGGATGAGCCCAAGCCCCGCTTCGGCTTGCTGCGCAGCCGGGAGTTTTATATGAAGGACATGTACACCTTCGACGCCTCCAGAGAGGCGGCTCAGCAGACGTACGACCTCGTGTGCGACGCCTACCGCAGCCTCTTTGACCGCCTGGGCCTTCCCTTCGTCAAAGTGCGGGCRGCCACGGGCAGCATCGGCGGCACCGTCTCCCACGAGTTCCAGCTCCCGGCAGATGTCGGCGAGGACAGGCTGGTGGTGTGCCCCGACGGACATTTTGCAGCCAACGTRGAAACGCTAAACGGAGAGCAAACGTCTTGCCCCACGTGCGGAGAAAAACTCACCCGGACCAGAGGGATCGAAGTGGGGCACACGTTTTATCTGGGCACCAAGTATTCCTCCGTCTCCAACGCTGTCTTCTACTCCCCCGAGAACAAACCCCAGCTGGCAGAAATGGGTTGCTACGGCCTGGGTGTTACTCGCATCCTGGCGGCCTCCATCGAGGTGCTCTCTACGGAGGACAGCATCCGCTGGCCGAGCCTCATCGCGCCCTACCAGGTCTGCTTCATTCCCCCCAARAGAGGCAGCAAGGAGGAGGAGGAGGGAGCCGCGCTGCTGGAGCGGGTGTATGACGACCTTGCCGAAGCGCTGCCCCACCTCGCYGGCGACTCGGTGCTGGATGACAGGACGCAGCTGACCATCGGCAAAAGGCTAAAGGACGCCAACAAGCTGGGTTATCCCTACGTGGTCATAGCYGGGAAGAGGGTTTGCGAGGAACCCCCRGTCTTCGAGGTCTGGAATCAGAACRCCGGCGAGGTTTTGTTCCTCACCAAGGAAGGTGTCATTGAGTTGCTGAGTAAAGTGCAAGTCCCTTAAGCTCCCCGTTTCTGAATCTCTCATCTTCGTTGCACTAACTTTATCTAAACAGCCCTTGTTCCTTTTCAAGGACGTGCAGGTTGTCGGCGATGGCTCTGGGTGAGCCAGCCAGGCTGTCCTGCAACCATGCCAGGTGCTGGGAGTGAGCTGGGGTCAGCCCACATTCCCCCGTGGGGCCGGGGACGTTTCTCCCTCTGGCTACAGGCCCCCGCCAGCTGCTTTTACCGGCGCGTGTAGCCTCGTGCAGCCGTGGGAGCACTGGCAGGGTCAGCCCCTCGCTGCCCGGCCACGGCAGACAGGCTGGCGATGGCCTCTGTCGAGTGCACGCAACAGCAGAGGGGGGGACGGGAGGGCTTTCCCTCGCCCGTTTCAGGTGCTGAGTTCTCAGCATGAGGGATTTTAGGAGGGCGAGAAAGGAAGGCGCCTTTCCCCCGATTGCGTCTTCTCTTTGGAGACATCCACTCCTGTGAAGCTGGAAGCTAATCTTGATTAAAGCAAAATGGTGAACTCTAGAGCCATGTTCACCTTGAAAATGCCATAGCGCTGCAAATCTGCAGGAATTAAGGTGAAGAATAGTGTCAGGCGTCCACATCCCAGTCCTGCAGGTCAGTCCAGCTGGTGAGAYGCCTGGATCTGCGGGGCTTAGGTGGTGGTTTTGGGAATGTGGTTTTGGGAATGCGGCCTCCGAGTGGTAGAAAATCTTTGCAGAAAAATTAACAAGGACCCATGACATTTGGGGACCTGCAAAGCCTGGGGGTAAAAATATCCAGGCCATGTTGTTGCTTATAAGCTGTAAGTAACCCTGTCCCGCGGGGCGGTGACATCCCGCTTGTACGTGCCCACTGCAGTGTGGGGCTTGCCATGCCGGGCCCCGGGGCTCTCGTGAGGAACAGCTCGCCGCCATCCCTGCATGGTGCCGTCGCCCCACGAGCCTTCGCGTGACTTTGCCATCCTGCCCTGGACAGGGAGCTCTTTGGGGGGAGTCGCCTTTCCCCGTGCCGCAGCTCCTGGGTCCGAGATCTCTTAGAGAACGCGAGCAACACCGGTGCCGCTGCCACTGTCGTGTAGGGCTTTGTGGTAGACACGTACTCCCGCACCTGAGGTCACCCGGTCCTTCTTCTCCCTGTCTCAGGCAGGATCAGCTCCACCTGCCGCCTAAACCTGCTGCTGAAAGCAGGCCTGAGGGCGCTGGGCCGGGCCTGAGGGCGCTGGGGCCGGGCCTGAGGCGGGCGGGGGCAGGCGGAAGGCGCTGGGCCGGGCCTGAGGGCGCTGGGGCCGGGCCTGAGACGAGGGGCCGGGCCTGAGGCGGGCGGAAGGTGCTGGG
>JASVER010000082.1:1504483-1547917 GCA_030449065.1 Oceanodroma leucorhoa | reverse complement strand
GGGCGCTGGGGCCGGGCCTGAGGCGGGCGGGGGCGGGCGGAAGGTGCTGGGCCGGGCCGGGCCGGGCCTGAGGCGCGGGGGGCGGGCGGAAGGCGCGGGGCGGTCCGGAGCAGCAGCATGGCGGAGGCCGGGGCGGGCGGCGGCGCGGCGCGGTACCGGGGCGCTCTCCACCCCGACACCTGGGAGCAGGTGAGGCGGCGGGGCCGGGGGGCCGGGCCGAGCCGGGCGAGCCGAGCCGCAGGACGGTGTGTGTGCGCCCGCAGGAGCTGGAGGCCATCCCCATGTTCATGAAGCGGTGCCCGGCCGAGATCGACGCGGCGCGGCAGCCCGAGCTGGCCTGTCTGCAGTCCCTCCTCTTYGACGAGGAGCAGGGCCCCGCAGGTGGGCAGCCGGAGCTGGGAGGGGGTCTGCCGGTCTGCCCCTCCGGCCCCGGCCGGGGGAGAGGGCTTGGGGCGCCCGCGGGGCGCTGGGGAGCTGCGCCCCCCGCTCAGGCCCTGTCCTCCCCTTCCTTCCCCCGCAGAGCTGGCCAGGATGTACAAAAACGAAGGGAACGAGTACTTCAGGGAGAAGGACTACAGGAGAGCTGTCATCGCCTACACCGAGGGGCTGAAAAAGAGCTGCGAGGACCCGGAGCTGAACGCCGTGCTRCACACCAACCGAGGGGCCGCGCAGTTTTACCTGGGTGAGGAGGCGTGCGCCATCCTGCCTCAGACGGGGCTGGGAAAGGGGCTCTGCCGTCCAGAGGTGCTTTTCCTCCCCGTTTTGGGTTTTCTTTTTCTTTATCCTTTTTGTGATACAGCATGCTATTCATGAGAAAAAGACACCTTGAACGCTGAAGACCTGGCTCACTTCAGAGCATGGCTGCGTGCAGGGTTTGTGCTTTGTTCATTGCAACTATTACCTGCTGCTCAAGCCTTGGCTCCAGGAGAGGGCAAAGCCAGCGGTTTTTGATGCTGAACAGAATCACAGGATGATTGGAACTACAGGGGGACRCCCTGGCCTCAAAAATCTGTGAAGCAACACATTCTATCACTCTTCCCTGGCCGTGTCCTCCTCAAGCTACAACAGCATCCGTGCAGCAGGGAGGGTGTTCTTGGCCTTTTAGTGCTGTTGTGTGCTGCAGCTAGGGATGGTTTGCTCACAGTCATGTTACTTACCTCTCACCTGTACGATTGATTCCTGTCCTTTCGCTTCTTGCTCTTAATTTRCGCTTTCTTCCTCCACTTGCCTCACAGTGATTGTAGAAACAGCTARTTACAGAGTCTCCACATAAGCTGTTTTGTCACCTTGGGATCTGCTTGGATTTTGAATAGAAATGAAAGATTCTGAGCAGTTTTGCTTGCTTTATAGGTAACTACCGTTCTGCGCTCAGTGATGCCATCCAAGCAAAAAAGCTAAAGCCCACCCATCTCAAAGCAATYGTAAGAGGTAAGCGTTAAAGCCCGTGTTACTGCATGGAGCACAAGGAACRTGGTGTCAAAACAGCCTTGCAGACATTAGTTTTACTTATTATGCTGTTATTGTTACAAGCCCTGGAAGAGACTGTTTAGATGTTGCTTTGTTTCACTGCATGTTTCTGTGTGTTAAAGAATAGTGTTTATAAACCTCAAATTACTGTGAGTGTGCATCATACTTTGTTTCTGGACGGCATTCATTTCAGAAAAGTAAGGTGGTTAATGTACGAGATTTTTTCTCTTGTTTTGTTATTGATGTTTCTCCCCAAACAGCTCTGCATTTTGCTTTGGATTTTCAGACAAAACACTATCTTCCTGCTCTTTGCTCTTCAGGTCCTATATCTGTGAAAGAGGCATTGGACATGTTTCTGTAGAGCACAGTGTAACTTTTGCTGTTTTCTGCAATACTAGTTTCTGGGGTTTGTTTGGTTGTCTTTTTTTCCCCCCAGCATTTCTCACACCATGGAAATGGCCGCTTTATTTTTCCTTATGAGACAAATATTGATATGTTAATTGTAATGATAAAATTTTGCTTGTAACGGATGCTTCTAGCATCATTCTGCTGATTCCTCTGATGAGATGAGCAAATGATGTAATAACTGCTGAAATATTTTAGATTTTCTTCTCAGCTGAATAGACCTGCTGGAAGTCTACGATTGAAGATGACCACGCAAGACGATAGCGTGCGCTGCTGTATATGCCTCTTGAAAGCACGAGGGCTAATGCTGCTTTTATAACCACCACTTTGTGTAGTAGTTGTATGCTGACTCCAATACTAGAAACTTAAAATCTTAATCCTTCCAGGAGCTCTCTGTCACATGGAGCTAAAGAATTTCTCTGAAGCAATAGCATGGTGTGAGGAGGGCTTGCGAATAGATTCAAAAGAGAAAAAGCTTGTGGAAATGAGAGCTAAAGCTGACAAATTAAAGGTAAATATTAAGGCAGTCTAGCATCTACAATGCTTGTCGCCTACTTTGTGTCAAGAAGCACTTTGGGATCCTTGGTTGAAGAGTGCTCTGTACAAGTTCCTGTGTAGTATAATGCCCCCAAACATAATTGAGTGGTGGTTCCGTGTAGTGTGTGTTGTTGAGATGTGTAGGGGGAAGAGCTGGAGGAGACCCTTCTGGAGGTCGGAACTGATTTCTCCGCTCATTGGCAGAGTAGGGCAGTGATGGGCACTGACTTGCTGTGTGTGACCATGGTGCAACCTTTTCTTACATGTAGCGAGCTGAGGAGCGGGATGCGAGGAAAGCAAAGGCGATGGAGAAGAAAGAGCAGTGTCAAAAGGAAATTTTGCTTGCAGCAATAAAGGTGGGTCGGTGAGGGGGTTTGGTTTTCTGTGGTTGGTTTTGTTGGTTTTTGTTTTTTTAAGAGCTCTCTTGTTTGTCTCTAAGAGGTTGTTCTCATACACCGGCTTTTAGGGCTAGAGCCAAAAAACTGAGTTAAAACCATGATTCTCCTTATCTTCGTGGCTCTAGCCCCAGCTCCCAGGTTTCCGTATTTCAGGTAACAACTAATGCAAAATACAAGCCCAGTGTTAGGAGGTGGACTGAGCATCCAAGAGAGTGCTCTGGCTGCTGAGCTGCAGCATCACACTGGCCCAATGAACCTTGCTTTCTTTGCTGCCGATGGGCATTACTTCAGTGGAAGGACAGAAGGTAACCATCCGGTAGGGTGGAGGAGAGAATCAATCCTGGATCCTGTCCTTCCTCAGCAAATGTTTGGGCTATGTTAAAATATTTTGGGCTATTACATAAATCCGATCTCCTCTTCTGCAGTTGTCTTTCCAAAGAAAAGAGTGAGCTTTCTTCAGTTTTCTGAAAGAGTGGATGTTCTCGGGAGCTGGTGCATGTAGTTGCACCCTGAAGTTATGCCTGCTAGATCCCAAAGACCAGGATTTGAGATGCATCCCTTTCCCCACGTTTTCTTAGGCTCTTAGCATGCAGGCTCCTCTGGATTCCCACCTCTCCTCATCTGTTTTATGAGGCATTTATGAGGCATCTGGGTGTCTGGCTGAGGTTCTGGATTCTACTGGGAAGACCAGTCACCTGAGTCTGATACTGTAGGAAGGCTTTTGATGGCATGTTTAAGAGCTGACTCATTAATAAGAATGACACAATTTGTCCTTTTACTGATTGCTAATTTTTTGCTCTTCTTCTCCCCACCATCCCTGTTTGGTTTTTGGTTGGTTTTGGTTTTTTTTTTTTCCTTCCTCCCCTCCAGGAAAGAAATATCAAGCTGGTTCTTGAGCCTTCAAATGAAGAAGAGGAAATATCAGATGGCCTCGCTGAGATATCTTTAGATGGGTTCCACTCTGACAATGCCATGGGGGCAAAGGTGCACTTAGATGCTGATGGCAACCTGAACTGGCCTGTCCTCTTTCTGTACCCTGAGCACGAGCAAACAGACTTCATTGCGGCTTTTCATGAGAACTCCAGGTAAGTGCACTGTCAGCAGCGTCCTTGCATAAAGGAGATGTTTGAGTAGATGAGAACAGACAGCAGGTGAAACACTGCCGTGCTAATGACGTAATTCCAGATTTCTAATCTCACAGCTGACCCTGCTTTTGAGCAGGAGGTTGCACTAGATGACCTCCTGAGGTCCTTTCCAACCTGAATTATTCTATGATTTACGAATGCCGCTTCAAAATATGAGGGCCAAAATCTCGACATAAATTTATAGCGCAGAGAAACATGTCATATTTAGCCAGCGTGATTAAAGAGGTTTGCAGTGCAAGCTTAGGCCAGTGGCCGGTAATACCAGTGACCCATTCGCTTGCACGGATTTTAGAGGTTCATTAAGGTGCTGTTTCGAAGCCCTCCAAATGTTTAATCCTCAGAAAGAGGATTAAACTTAAAAATTATAAAAAGCTTCCAAAAGGGACCTCTTGTAACTACCAGTGACCCCATAGTTTTCCTTAGGGCTTACAGCAGGCCTGACTGAAGTGCTGCAGACCTTTCAGACTATAAGCAAGTGACTGGCAAGATGGGAATTCCATTTTTCTTGATGTTAACTTCAGTTTCTGATCTTGCAGTGTTAAACAAACTCAGAATTTGTAACTTTTTTTTGTGGGGAGATATGTATTCCTCAGATCTACTAATAAGTTTAGGATTTAAAAGGACACTGCAAGCAGATTAGTAAAGTTGTTGTTCTTATACAGTACTGTTCACTACGCCTTTTCATGACCAAAGGAAGTGAAAATGGGTTCTCAGAACAAATTGGCCACCAGCACTCCTGAAGGACCAAAATAAACAAGCCTCTGACACACAAGCATATTCTGAGCACTCTGATCTGATGAAGCGTGGTGCTGGTGGGACCATGTAGAAGGAAAATCAATTTTAGACGAAGTGCAGGGTGTTTATTTGACATCTTTTTCAGTGTGAAAATGAAAAGTTAAAAATAATGTGCTCAAGTTTGAAACCAATAGCATGAGTTACAGCAGGGCTTTGGTCTCATTGGGAAAGCAGTGAGTTTGAAGAGAAGAAACTATTAGTGATCTAAACTTACTTTCAAGTCTATTGTCTAATTTGCTAATGTATTTTACCATCATTGAAATGCAGCTGTACAAATTATTGAAGCTGAACACTTCATCTAAGCTCACCAAGTGTATTTTGGCTTTTAGGTTTATTGATCATTTAATGGTGATGTTTGCTGAGTTACCTCCTTGGGATTTAGAAAGAAAATACCTTCCCAGCAATCTTGAGGTGAGAAGTTTGACTTTCCTTCTGTATCAGGGTTGTTGTGTTGTGGGTTGCTTTTTTTTTCTGAGTGCAATTAAGCAGCTTTGAATGTATGAAAGCAATGGCATCGTTACCTGTTCACCATACACGGATGTGGAATAGGGATTTGGAGAGCTAGGTTCTTTTATTAACTCAAACATTTTCCAGATGTGCTGACGTGGACACAGAATTCGTTAATGGAAACGAAAGTTCTTTTGTCTTCCACTTACGCTGTATTTGATAGAAGGTATTTATAGATACTGCTTAGATTCCCATCTTTGTAACGATAATCAAGATTTAGACCATCAAGCTGGTAGGCTGCCAGTTCTTTAACTGCATTGTTTTGAAATTGCTGAATACAAATGAGAAAATATAAAAAAAAAAAAGTTTATTTTCAGATCTAACTGGTGGTGCTTAAACATAATCGAGACAATGTATGTCTGCTAAGACTTTAGCACATGTGGGATGTGAGTTGGTTGTGGCTATGGCAGGTTTGGAGAATTTTTCAGAAATTGTACATAGAAGGGTACAGATGTTTATTTTTCATTTTCCACTTCAGTGTCATATGTGCCAGGCAACAGCGCAGCCCTTAGTGCAGAGAGCAGATGGGTCCAAAAGGACAGTGGCTGTGTACTTTACCAGGTTAAAAACTGGAATTACAGCTTTGTCTGTATGTGCAGTCTACGGCACAGCTGCTGGATTCGAATCTCTGAAATCTACTCTGTTTTGTTCAAATATCTTTAAACCTACTCAGTTTAGCTCATACCATTGCTGCATTTCACCTGTTAAAAAGCAGCCCATAGATTTCGATTCCTTCTCTGTAAAGCACGGGAACAGACGGTGTGTTCTGCCTTCCTGGTGCCACTGCCATAAGAAGCTAAGCTGGTTTAGACAGGAAAGACTTGGAATTTACACAAAACAGTTTCTACATTGTTGAAGGTAGCATCCAACACGGTCGGTTCAAGGTGCAGAAGTTTGATAAACCTCTAGTTGATCTATGTTGTGCTGTTACTGGACTTTCAACAGCCTAGTAGTTTGCCTTCATGTATCTTAAGTATTTCATAACCCTTCCAAATTTTTTCAGCTCTATTTTGAAGATGAAGAAAGAGCAGAAATGTATGAGCTGAACCCAGAACACACGTTGCTACAAGTGCTGCGGCACCAAAGGTGAGGCTGTACTTGTTCATGTCCAGAGAGAGCACAAAAGCAAAAAGTACGAGTTTTGGGCTTTAAGTGCAGTCTGTTCTCTGATTTAATCATCATAATTCTTGGCATCTCTAAGTGGGGAAGGTGTAAAGCAGTGGGACTGCATGGATTTTGTCCCCGGCTTTAGCGACTTACTTTCCCCCCCTAAAAAAAAAAAAATTAGTGACTTTTTCCAGGACTGGATGGAGTTGGGAAGGGAAGTTGGGCTACACACAAGCAGCAGCACAAAAGGGCTGTTTCAGATTCCATCTACACAGTGCTACTTTAAAAAAAAAAAAAAAGCAGCAGCCTATAAAGAGAGCATGTTGAAGGTTAACAATGCTCTCACTGTTCATAATGCTGCGTGAGCAGCCCCCAGCACAGCGTGCAGCACAGTTCCACTCTGACACTGACTTTAAAGTGTTATGCAGTTATTTAGAGAGAAGAATTTGCTGTTTGTGAAGCCAAAAAGTTACTGTGAAGCCTGTGCTATTAACTGGCACCATCTTGTAGCTAGCTGGAGAAAGCCGGCTGCACGGTGCGAGTGGCTTGGTCTGTCACAGTGGGAGCAGGGCTCTAGGTCCACTGCTGCGGGCTGTGGCTGAACTGTCGCTCCATAAAACTCAGCAGCGTGCATAAGCTCTCGGATTTCAGGCTGTAAGGGCAGTTGCAAAAGAAACCTCCTTCCAGAGGGAGAATAACAGCTGTTTTAATTAGAAGTAGCTGTTGGGAGAAGAGTTGATTCGTGAAGCACTCCTCCTCAAATGTGTGTAGCCCTGGCTACGAAAGGCTCTGCTCATCAGCAAAAAAGCTTGTCGTTGGCCTTGGGGAGATCAGTCTTTATTGAGCTGGGTGGAAGTCAGTCACTTCACATGACACTTGGCCAGCTACAAGGAAGCCAAAGGACTCCTTTTAATCTTTGCAGGTATTTTGTGAAGGCTGGGACTCCAACAGTTTTGGCATTTGTAAAGCACTCTCCTTTCTCTAAGAAGTACTTCTCTGGCAAGAAGGTGCATCGGCTATAATGAGCAAGAATAAAACAAGAGGAATCCGGTGCAAGAGGCTGCTGTTTGGTATCCCAGCTACAGGCTGCAAACTTCTGCTTGAACAAAAATACCTGGCACACTTCAGGGGAGAAATAATCTTGGCATGCAGGGAAACTTCCAGGAAAGCAGCATAGGAGAATTGAAGGACTTACAAGAGGGGATTATTTGTTTAAAAAGAAATCCAGCTGGCTTGCAGAAGGTCTCCTCTATGATAGGCTCCATGTGGTTTTGAAATAAAACTGAAGCAGTGCCAAACACTGGCTGCAGTTGAAGCAACAGCAGCTGGGAATGTACTTACTTACCTGTGAAAAAATCACTGATTTCCTTGGAGGTGGGCTGTAGTTGCTGGAGTTTTAACAGCGGTGGTCTGGGGAGAGACCCGCCTGTTGCAGCGGGATGGATGCAGTCAGATTCCTGCCTGGGATTAAGCCGCTGCTGTTTTTTCACCGCTTGGCTCTGCTGCCGGCCAGGGTAAAGCAGAGCTCTTTGTTCGGAGCGGTGTGTTTTACTGACCCTTTTTCTACCTTACTGATTGTCCTATATAACCTAGAAATAAACATGTCTATTTTAAGTAGACTGACTTCTGCCTAATAAATGAGAGAATAATTTTTCTCGCCTCATGAAATACTACAAGAGAAAGACAAACGGTAATTCTAAACCCAAACTTAACAACCTTATCCGTTACACTAACTGGTAAAGCCAACATACAGGGTCTTCTGCGCTTCTGTGTTATCTTTGGCATTTAATTAAAAGTATTTCTAAATCTCTCATTTCTTTCTCTTCTGCCATCTCTCAGTGATTGCAGAAGTACACTGCAGTTTTAGACACATCTAGTGCACGGGGCATTAAAAAGCTGTTCAGCCATAAACACTTCTGCTTAGGTCATGGAGGATTTTTCTTATTCCAGAGCTGGATTCAGACAGCTCTAAAGAAAGCATTTCCATTTCGCTATTCCTAAATTTCTGCACCGTGCACAAATACAGTTAAAAGTATCTCCATCTGAGGATGCTGAAACTTAATCTCCAAAGCTCAGGGTCGCTTTACAAGGCAGGGGGATGGCTCCCTTTTCCCAGCGCGTCGGTTCTGGCCAGCCAGCCCCCGCCTCGCGCTGCCCTGCTCTCACAGGGCAGAGAGACGGGCAGCCAAGTAGTACAAGCTCAAGCCGTTGCAGGCGATGCAGCAGAGGTTGCAGAGGGAGGACAGAGCGCGGTAGAGCGTGAGCTGGCCGGACAGCTGCCTGTAGCTGGGGTCGGAGGCACGCAGCTGCCTGCAGGACTTGCTGGTGAACAGCCCGACCTCCTGGCCGAGGCCGTGGCTGCGCTCCATGAGGTGCATGTCTGCCACGATGTCGGAGGCCACCTGCCCGAACCACTGGGTGTTCAGCACAGAAGCAGCGACGCAAACGAAGAAGACGACGATCTGCAGGGGAGCAACACCCGCCGTGAACGTCTCGCGCATGTGGTGGATTAAATGTCTTCCCCCGGCCCCTCTTACACACAAGGCTTGCTGCGATCTGGGTGCTAACTGGTTTATTTTAACCAGAGCCATGTGTGGACCCTGCAAACCAGCCTCAGTGGAGCGGAGCGGAGCGGGAAGGGATTTGAGCTACGGCCAGCTCACTTTTTAAAGCGGGAGGCTACCTGGGTCGCTTGTTCATCGCTGAGCAGCTCGCTGGGGTGGTACATGGCAAATAGCGTCAGGTTGAGGAAGGCACAAGCGGAGCCGATGTGGAAGTAGTAGGGGAAGAGCTCGTGCTGGATGAAGCCGTAGGTGTGGCGAGGGAGGCATCTGCCCATCACGAACCCTGCAAGGGGGGAGAGCGGGTAGGTCCTGGGGCAAAGCCCCCTGCCCGGGGCCTCCCTCCGGGCAGAGAGCCACCGCGGCGTGCACGGACCGCTACCTACCAGCCACGAAGGTCACCCAGATCTGCATTCCCCAGGAGGTGGAGAGGAAAACCAGGTGCAGCAGTTTGACAGCGTTGGAGGGCTCTGTGTCAGTCGGCATGGTTTCCTGGCCGGGGATGGGTCCCTCCATGTCGGCCAAGCCGCCCCTAATTCGGCGCTGAGCTGCTGTTACTGCCGTCACCTTTGCTGGATCCAGCGAACGCAGTTTAGCTTCGCAAGCCTGCTTATTCGGGAAGAGCTTTGGAGCTGGCACAGCCCCTTCCCAGCCCTGCCACCACRCACCCGACCGGGTTGCAAACCCAGTTCTCAGACCCCTTATATCTTAGGGGCAGGGCACTGCGTCAGCACCCGGTCACCGGCTGTTTCGGGTGGACTTTCGGCAAAGTCCAGCCAAAGCCCCATCTGACCCCTGGCAGCAGGAACAAGCAGAAAGTCAATAAAAGGGGAAAAGGAAAAGCCCTGACAAATACGCCTGCCCACGCTGTGGCCATCAAAAAAGGCTTCTTGGCCAGGGAAAAGTCCCCCTGTCTAAAACCAGCAACAGCTTCTGCACACTTTAACCAAAAAGCCTGGGGGCTTGCAGAAGCAGGGCTGGCTCCCGGGCTCACCCCGCTGCCCTGGACCCCACGCCGGCACAAGCATGAGAGCACGGGCAGCGGCRGAGGGAAGGAGGCTTGGAAGGAGCTGGCTGCTCAGCTACAAGGAGCGCTTTGGAAAATAATTAAAACAAAGCTTCTGGGAGCAGCCCATCAATTCTGCYGCTTGTTTTATTCCTCCTCCTCCCTTTGGCCGGCTGCCTCGGGGCGTGAATTACGGCGGGGTTAGCCTTCAGAGAGACGCGGCCATCTAATTACATCCCGCTGCCCCTGCAAAATAGATAAATACACGCTGTGTTTTTATATATCAATTCCTATGTATTTATTTAGGCATCTATAAAATCAAGTCCTTGAAACCTTCTCATGGTGGTAGCATCACGTACTGGAGAAGGATCCCGCCTGGAGTGCTGGCCTGTAAATCCCCAGCTGTCTTCATGGCTTTTTCTTTGCCAAAAGCTTCTTGGCAGTTCTGGGATGTTTCCCTGCTCCATCCTCCGGCAGCCCTGTCCACTGCACGATGGCAGGAGCCCGGGGAAAGCAGCCGTGGTCCTTTAGTGGGGCTTTGTTCCCTGCATCATGCTGCGCAGGAAGGCAGCGATGGGTGCTGCGGGCAGCCGGCACGGAGCCCTCCCGCTCCCGGGGTCCCAGATCTGCCTTCTCAAATCGCTCGCCTCCGTGCAGGAATTAGCAGCCGAGAGCAGCAAGGCAGATGCCTTGCTTTTGTGCAAAGAAGCCGCAGCCGGGAGGGTTGTTCAGAGCAGGGGGTAACACCCTGCAGGGATTTCTTTTCTTTTTAAGGGAARAATAGTGATTGATTGCTAAACTGGCCCCAGAGCGGTGCATTTGGTGGAGAGGGCAAATAGGGGGGCTGTGGGAAAGGCTGGTAAGGGCAGGCTGCTCCCAACAGGCTCCAACGCACCCACCAGCGGGTCCCTCCTTCCCGGGAGCTGGCTGMGGGATGAAGCAGTTGGAAATGGGTGCTCCAGGGATGCTCCAAGCCGCCCAGTCCTGCTCTCCACACTCCCCTGTGCCTGAGGGCCAGCAGACGCTGCAGGACTGCAGTTTTTCCCCACCTTCRTATAAACCACAAGATGCTTCACACTGTTGCAGCTCTCTGTTGTGCCCCCCAAGTCGCTCCCGCTCCATCACCCTSCACCCCCAGGGACCCAGCCAGGCCGGGGCGAGGGCTCACCGTGGCCTCACAGCGGGAAAAAGCACAATASTTAAACAGAAGGGGAGGTCAGTTAAAGTTTAATGTTCAGGCGAATACATCATTCCCCGCACTTAATCAAGCAGCAGCAATTTCTAATGATAAGTAGAAAGGATGGCTCACATCCCGGTGATAAAAAGGCAGGATTGCTCCGAGTTTCGGGAGATAAGAGGACTCTATAAAAATTGAATGGTTTGTACCACGTTCGGCTTGAGACGGCTTTATCTTGTGGCGATAGCGCAGCAGGGGGAGGTTGGGGCAGCGCCGTGCCAGGCCTTGCACGGAGATGTTTATGATCTGAGATATGGCAGAGATTAGGAGCTTATGGCCGCAGCCGGCTCCAGGGGTGGGAGCCACTGGCCAGCGCCCACGGGAGAGGGGCAGGCAGCTCCTTCTGCTTATAAACCAGGGGGGGAGTTTCGGTGGCAAAGCACCTTTCTACGGACTGGGTGTTGCAGAGAGGGAGAAAACACCCTGGGTGCCTGGAAAAGACCCTGTGCTCATTTCTGGTACCCCACAGCCTCATCTTACCCCGAGCACGGCATCACTGTTGCTTGCTCGGGGTTAAACTCTGCAAAACCCTTGCTCGGGGTTAAACTCTGCAAAACCCTTGCTCGGGGTTAAGCCTACGGAGGCTTTCCTAGCAAAGGCGAGGGCATGCAGCCCCGGGGCCGCATTAAACCTGCCATGCCCACGGCTGTGTGTACCCAAGGGGCTCATTCCCTTCCCAGCAGACAGCAAGCCTTTCAGAAACCTCAATGCCGTCAGCAAATCTCTGGCTACGTGACCCAGGAAAGCCTGGGAGGGGGCTCTCAGCCGGCCTGTGGCTGAGGGCAGACATCCCCTGGGGTGTGATGGGTGAGTAGCACTTCCACTGTCACCCGAGCTGCATTTYGGTGGCTTTCCTGGAGCTTCTCAGGGAGAAGCAGGTTGGCAGCAAGGTCTTTGCAATGGWCCTAACTCCATCCTCTGCGGCTCCATCAAAGCAGGTTGGGGGGGTGGGAGGGGAAACACCCCCGGAGGCACTCAGGTCATTAGTGCTCAGGGCAATTGGGGATGGCGGCGAAGCCTTTGAGGCTCTGGGMTTCGGCAAGTGCCTGCAACCTGTCCTCAGCAGCCTTGCTCAGACTTACGGAAACAAGGTTTGGGTTTGTCTGTTCTTGCTTTTTCAGTGGCGCCGAGGCAATTTGGGGTTTATGGCTCACAACGGACGGGGACAAGGAGCAGCCCCCGGGTCTGCACCAGCCCGCGCTGCCCCTGCCGCGGTGGCAATGCCTCCGGGCAGTCCCTAAAAGCCACTCCAGTGGAGCACTTACTGACACAGTCCTGCCTCAAAGGACCCCCCCGTCCTCCTGAGCCCCAGGCAGCAGCTCTGGGGGTGGGTGACCCTGAGCAGTCCCTCCTCGCCCAGGGAAATGGCACCTGCYGGGGGTGTGCTGTGGGTGCGGGACCCCCAGCCCACGCTCGCCGGCCGGGCAGCTACACAGCGAACCCCGCGGCAGACACCCAGAGCACATATAGATATTTTTTCCTTTTCATTGCCGCTCCTTCCACAGCCCCACAGGGTGGGATTTCAGCCCGGCGGGAGCAGGGGCTGTTTTCCAGCCCTGCCCGGGAAGAGGAGCAGCACCCTGCAGCCGCGCGGGGAGCGGGATGCTCCGCCGGCCGTCCCTGCAGCGGGGAGGGGGTCGGCACCCTCCCCACATCACTGCCCCCTCTCTCCCTTTGCTGCCTCGAAGGGAACCAGTTTCCCCCATAAAGAAAAAAAAAAAAAAAAAAAAAAAAAAAAAATCTGGTTTAGGAAGACTGGATCATATAAAGATTCAAGTAGCGTTAAGTGAACTAGAAAACCAAGTCCTGTACATCAGCTTATAAAATTTCTAAATAAAAAAAGGAAGAAGAAGAAGAAGAAGAGACATGACACGTCAGTGCAAGGGGCGTGGCGGTGCTGTCATGCCCTTCCACCCCAGCCCCTGGGACCTCGCTCGGGCCAAACCTCCCCAGGGAGGCAGGATCTGGGCACCACCATCCCACGTCCCYGTCCACCACGGAGGTGCCCCCTCATCTGTCTGTCCGTCTGTCAGCAGGGGGGCCGCGGCTCTAGAGGTCCTGCAGCCGCATGATCAGGTCCTCCTTGTTCTTCAGCAGGAACTTCTCGCAGGCTTCGAAGGTGGCGCAGAACTTGGAGGACAGTCCTGCCACGTTGGTGGTGACGTAGTTGAGGTACCCCGGCGTAGCCTGGTTGTAGTAAGCCACCTGCGAGGCACAGGAGATGGTTAGTAGGGGTGTGTGGGGATGGGGGTGCTTCCCCGATGGGGTGCGGGCAGCACGGCCCCACGGCATGGCTGCAGCATCCCACCTTGCTCGTCTCCTCCGACTCCGGCCAAATGCAGAAACCGGAGCACAGCGTCTCCCCCCGCGTGAAGCTGGCGCTGGCAGGGTGGGTGGGCAGCGTCACCGACCGAAAGGCCACCACGTAGGGGTCCCTGGGGAGGAGAGAGCCCGGTGAGCCGGCGCAGCCCGGCCGGCGGGGAGCAGGGGGTCGGGGCCGGGGATGGTTACCCCTTGCTGCAGGGTTTCCGTCGGGACGCCAGGATGATGAAGTCCTGTGGCTTGTTCTCGCGGTTGAGCGTCTGGCTCACCACGTGGTAGATCATGTCGTCGTCATCTACTTGCTGGACGAGCTCGGCGCTCCTGCGAGGCAGGAGGGGACCGGTCAGAGAAACCCTGCTGTGGCCCCCAGGTCCAGCAGCTTACACATTTACAGCCCACCACCATACCCAAARTATTTTGGGGGACCCAAAATAGATGTTTTCTGCTACAAAGTGCAGCCATCAGCCCAGGCGGAGCCGGGACAGGGACACATGGTGAAAGGTCTCTAGGAAMGATCACGGCTCTGGGGCAACACGCTTGCTCCCACGAAAGCCCAAAGGGGTGTTCAGTGCTGAGCCTTAAATTTTGGGATGTGATTTTTGGAAAGGACCGGGTACCCCCGGGAAGCCCCGCGGCACTCACGCGTAGTGGCTGTCCCACTCGTGCCGGCGCCGCAGGTCGGAGAGCAGGGGGAAGGCTTGGCCGGCGGTGATGCGGACTGACATCTCGATGCGGAAGGAGAGGAACTTGTCCTCCTCCAGCGTGTACATCCGCACCTCGGGGAGCACRGGGCACGGGCTGGGACGCGTCCAGCCACCGCCGAGCCCCCGGGTTGCCCAGGCTTCGGCAGCAAGAAGCCGCTCGGGCGGACGGGGGCAGGGTTTAATACCTTTTCCTTTTCTCTGGCGAGTGTCCAGTTGGCTTTGGCTACGAGCGTCTTCAGCGCAGAGACGTTGTTGTAGCTCAGATAAACCTGGGGCAGGGGCAGCGCGTCAGGGGCAGGAAGGGGGGCAGGAGGCAGCGACTCCCGCGGGGCAGCACCCTACCTGGTTGCTTTGGTCCCAGGGCACGGAGAGCGGCACCTCGGTCTGTTTGCAGGAGACGACGTATTTTCTGCAGGAAAGGAACGGTTTCCCTTACGGTGGGACACAAACCACTCACAGACTGTCCCTGTGCCCCGGTGCCAAGCCCCCCCGTCCTCCCTCCTCCTCCTCCCCRCATCCCACTTGCTTTTTCCACTCACCGGTCCAGTCGAATTTTTTTCCTGGCGCTGGCTTCTTTGTACCTCCTCTCTCCATCCTGATAAATGGGAAAAGCACATTAGCTTAATAGGAAAAGGAGGTAAAAAAAAACACCCACGTCTTTTTGGGAGTGGGCAAAACATTCAGCAGGGAAGGGCTGGAAGGTGAAGCCCCTGCGCTCGCCGGCTGCCGCCCCAGCTACGCTGGCAGTGGTGGTTAGTCATTAACCGTGAGCTATTTTGGCATTGCCACCACGCTGTGATCAAGCGATGGGCACTGGCGCATTAGGAAAAAACCCTCACTGTGGCTGCAGAGCTGCAAACAGCCCCTGAAACACAAACCGCGTCCCCTAGCACGTGCAAATGTCCCCTCCTGGGGTAATAAAAACCCAAAAAAAAGCAGCTTGTTTCAAAGAAAGCGCTAGCGCGGTGTTTTAAAGCAGGTGGAGAGGAGGTTGCAGGGAGCCCAGCTCCGGCTGCGAGACGTTCTCCTGCAGGGTGGGAGAACAGTCCTAGTTTTAAGGCATCAAAAAAGTCCGGTCGGTGGGCACGGGTCCGCCAAGGGGGAGGGGACGSCATCGCTCGCTCACGCTACCATGTACCCCGAGACGCGCGGGTGTTTGCTTCGCTGCCGTGCTCRTGTGACAGATTTTCTTAAATATTTGGATCCGAGCAAATAATGGACTAGGATGCTTTGAAAGGTAAAAACAACCTAAGAGGTTTGCATTCTTTTCCCTAAATTATAGAAAAGATGAGCTCGGACTTGCAGGCAATATTCTGTTAAGCCTTGCATGGCTAATACGTCTCCACCTCCGCACGGGCAAGTGGCTTATTTTATTATTAGTTATACCGAGCAATCAATTTAATTCACTTGCTACTGAGCCATTTGATTTCCATCATCGTAAAACTGCATTTGTTTTGCCGTGAATCCGAGCGCCTTTCAGGGCTAAGCGGGATTCCTGGGGGTCCCATGCCACCGCGGCGGGGAGAAGCCAGCCCTGCCTGTCCTTACCCCCGGCTCGGGTGCCACCATCGGCAGGGTGCAGGGCCGGCCCTCCTGGTCCAGCACCACGAAGGTCATGAAGGCGCTGTTGATGTGCCTCCGGCTGACGGACATCTCCTGGCCGTACGCCTCGGCGCAGACCCCCACCTCCATGCTGGGGGGGAGAGGGGAGAGAAGAAGGGGTGAGGGTGCGGAGAGCTGCYGGGAGGGTGGGATGGGGACCCCCCCGCTGCCGGCACCTACCTGTTTTTGAAGGCGTTGTTGACGATGGCTTTGAGCACCAGACGGTCCCCGACTTGCGATGGTCCCCGAAAGTGGAACATCTCGATGGTGCGCAGCGTGGGGTGGGCATGGCACAGCCGGCTGCGGGGGGCAGGCGTTACCCCCCGGCCGTGGCACCTTGGCACCCCACGCACCCTCTCCGACCCAGCCAGAGCTGAGGAGACCCCAAAAAATGTCACCCCTGGATTTCAACCACCCAAACCAGCCATGAGAAGGGACAATAAGCAGACTGTGGTGAGTGTGAACCCTTCCCTGAGGTCCTCCAGCACCGTGCACCCGTGGGACTCCCTGAGTGGCATCGCCCAAGGGTGTCCTTTGGTGTCCCTTTGTAGGGACCATCCCTTTGGAGGGTCCCTACAACCTGGCTGTGGCCTGACCCGGCTGGACGCTGCCCTGGCTGTGCGTCCCCTCCAGGCATGCCGTCCCCCGCCTCCAAGTCCCTGTCTGGTCACCTGGCTGCGATGGTGGCCACRTTCTCCATCCAGGCCATGATCTGCCCACCGAAGGTGTTGCCCTGATGGTTGGCGTGCGGGGGCAGCACCAGCTCCACGCTCTCCACCCGTGTCTTCTCCGCCGGCACCGCCACGCTGCCGTCCCGCGTCTCCAGCTCTGCTGCGAGGGGAGAACGGGGTTCAGTGTGCCGGCCATGGGACCCCGGCTCCCTGCACCCCACCAGCCCTTGCCTCCTCTCCCCGCACTCCCACTGATCAGTGCCCCCACTGGCTTGGGGGTCTGGGATGGTGGGACCGATCCCTACCCCTCCATGGGCAGGGCATTCCCAAACCTCCCTGGCCATCACCACTCTTCCCCCCAGCATCCCGCCGAGGAAGGAGGATGTCACCGGTGGGTGTCGGRGCTATTTTGGAGCTGGAAGCCTGAGCTGCGGGACACGGTACCGGTTTCATGGGCGCTGTGGGTCAGGAGGTCCTTGAGGGTGTCCTTGTGGACCAGCCGCATGCGACGGCGCTCGGCAGCGATGCTGTGCTCTATCTTCTCCTCCTCCGTCTGCGGGGTCAGCGGCTTCAGCTTCACCTGCAAAGGGGACACGGGCAGGGTGCAGTCAAGCTACGGGAGAAGGGAGGGTCCTTTGGGCACCAGCACGCGCTCCTATAGCACCGTATGTCCCACCACGTGTGCTGGAGCCAGCCGCACTCCTGCTGGGTTATATTATAGCTGCCAGAGGACAAATGGCTCCTACAACTGGAGAGGGATCCCCTGGGAGGTGTCACACAGCAGGGATGGGCACCGATGCTAAGGAGCCATCCCACACCGCCCAGGGAGGTACATCCCTGCCCTCCCCGGGCACAGAGGAGGGGACAGCAGCAGGGGGCAGGTGCCCTCCATGCTCAGAGCAGGGCTGAGAGCCTCAGCACCCCCCCCCCAGGCACCCCACAAGGGATCACCGACCCCATCATGTGCAGATAGCCACGAAGCGATGGCACATGCCGTGATGGAAAGCCAGGTCCAGCCCAGCCATTTCCTCGCTGCCTCTGTGTAGGGGCCGACCGAGCCCCCACAGCCGCCGGCCGCCGCTCACCTTGCAGCCGGAGGGTCCCTGCGCCACGAAGGTGGCGTACGCCTTGCAGATGCTGCAGTGCTTCCCGCTGCACAGGTCCTCRTAGCTCACCTGGATGCCCACCTGGGAGAGGGCACAGCACCCCTGAGAGACGGCTCTGCTCCCCGGGCACCCACATCCCGCCAAGCACAGCAGGAGGGGACCGACACGCGGGGTCAAAGCTGGAAACCGCGGGAGGATTTGGGTATTTTGCATTTGGCTGCGGTGAACGGGCGCGCACGGCTGGCGGGGACGGGTGCCCAGCGAGGGGGGCAGGGGCAGGGCGGCACACCAACCTCCATGCTGGAGTTAAAGGCTCGGTTCACTTTGGCTTTGATGTTGACAACCTGCCCGACGCTGAAAAACAGAAAGAGAAGAAAACACGCGGCAGTTACCGAGGGACGACAGCCCGCGGTTATCCGGCACACGCGCCGGTGCCGAGCGGCTCCCCACCGAGGTGCCACAGCGTCATGGGTCACCACCCACTGCGGTAGCRGCTGCCTGGGACAGCGGGGACATGCCGGGATGGCCTGCAGGACATGGGGACAGCCACCCCAAGACATGGGAGCCCGCAGGTCTCCAGCCTGGCGGTGAGATGTCACCCCGAGCATCTGCGTGTAAAAGGGTCCCSGGGTCTGGGGTGCTGCCGGGACACCAGAGGGGTGCAGAGGTGCCCGAGGCTTGCTCGGCACCCCCCGCCATGCGGGCACGCACGCTCCTGCCGGAGCAAATGGTTCCTCCAGCCTCGCATGCGCTGTCCTGCACAACGGGGGCACCCACGGGGCCTCCCCACGGGCCCTCAGCCGGCGGCAGCAGCAGCCCCAAAGCTGCAGGCACCTTGACTGCTCCCGTCCCTCCTCCTCTCCAGGGCCTCCCAGCAACCGACACCTTAGGATACTGGGAGATGGCAGGAGGCAGGATCCAGCCAGGGGCATTTTGCACCATCTCTCACATGAAATATCTGCTGGCAGCAAACTGCTGCTGGCAGAGTCCAGGAGCTCTCCTCTGGGCCTTCAGTAGGCTTCAGAGTAAACACACAAACAGCTTCAGCTCTGCAGCCTAACCTWCTCCAGACTGGTACCGACCAAATGAGCAAATGCAACTTATTGGCGACACTGACAGCAAACAGAGTCTTTACCAAACGCATTATTAAATCAGGAATATTCCTCATCCCCTAAAAGAGATCAATGCTAGAAAACTCAGTGGAAAAATAAACCCTATAACTGCCACCGCATGTTTGCACCATAGAGAGCTCAAAACCAGAAGCAAGGAAGGGTCAGCGTGTGCTTTGGCACCGTAACTTCCCCCTTGCCCCCATGCATGACTTCTGGCTTCAAAGGACCGTAATCATCTTGGCTATTCGACATGCTTTGCATGTTGGTTGTGGCTAGAGCAGGGGCGGCACGGGGCTGGGACGGTGCCTCCGACCGTCCCCCGGCACGGGCCCTGGGCCCAACGGCCACTCTGCGCCCGCCGCAGCATGCCGAAATGTTAGCAGGGTTACRTGAGCAGCCTCCATGCACCTCCCAGGCCGTGCCACTGGCACCACGTCAGTGGGGTTAATGATCCCAACTCACGGCAGCGCTGCATTAGGCCGGCTGCTCTAGGGCTGCAAATGTCCGTACCAGACACCGCTCCTCCCGTCCCGCTGCCCAGGAGGGTTTATAGACAGCTGGCTGGTGCGAAAAGAAAAAGCAAGATGGGGGGAGAGGGTTAGAGATGAAGGAAGCGGTGGCATGGCGAGGCTGGAGCACGGATGCTCCGGCGGGGTTTGCAGCAAGGGGCGTGCGAGGGCAGGGGTCTGGGCAGGCGCGTGGGCATTATTACAGCCCACGCGTCTATAGTACAGCCCACGWGTCTATAGTACAGCCYACGTGTCTATATTACAGCCCCAAAAATGCTTTATCCTCTCTCTCCTTATCAAAGGGCACAAGCCGGTGCCGTAAAAGCCACATGAACCCACATGAAATCCTCCCAGGAGGCTGCCACTTCCACACGGCAGGGCTGAGGGATGGGAAGCATCCGAAGCCCAGCCGGTGAGTTTTTAAGTCAGTGATGTTTTGGGGTCTCGTCTGTGTCCCGCAGCACCCACAGCTCTTCCCTGCCCAAGCGGGGGGCTCTCCCTCGCGGTGGGAGGGTGGCAGAAAGCACAAACAGCCAGGCAAGGAGGAGAGCAGACGGCAAATGCCGCCCAAAGCTCCTCAAACAGCTCTGTGGGAAATCCCTGCCAGGCCCCTCGCTCGGAGCATTAAGCTGGACCACAGCAAGCAGGATCTGAGCCAGGAGCAGCACAAATTCCCTGACCCCTTGGAGCGGTGCCCGGCTCACCCCCAAGGAGGGGCAAATGCCTTGCAGGGCTTGATTTACTGCTCTGGAGCGGGGCTCAGGTCCGTCCTCCTGCTTCTGAAACCCACAGGGAAGAGCTTCCCAGGCAAAGCTGCCCCAGGAGCTGGAGCCATGCGGTGTTGGGCACGGCACCCGCTGAGCCCGCCCGGTGCAGGGCATTGACCCTGACGGTGCCACCCACATGGCACCCCAGCCTCTGCCAGTGCCTTGCCGAGACCCACCAGCACCGCGGCACCTGATGCGAGATGGAGAAAGTAGGAGTTTAACATTTCCTGGGCATGACGGTGAAACCCAAGAGCAAGTCGGACTTCCCGGCACCAAACAAATCAGCCAACAGCCTGGGACTCCCACACCAGCTCTGGGCACCCACAGCTGGTCTCTGTCCTCAGCGGGCAGACCTGCACGGTGGGAAGCTGCTAGGCAGCATGGATCCTATACGGCACGGCTTGCTCGGCCGGCCCAGCCTTCGGCCAGCAGGTCCCCAGGGGCYGGGGGTGCCAAAAACCCATCTGCCGGCATGCAGGCACCTCTGCCATCAGCCAGCAGGTCCCCAGGGGMTGGGGGTGCCAAAAACCCCTCTGCTGGCACGCGGGCACCTCTGCCATCGGGCCCTGTGGACACCTTTGTAGGTGCACCAAAACCCTGTGCCAAAACACCCGCCAAGCCCCCTGAGATGGTACTCAGGGGTGAGCAGACGGGCATCCCCCTGCACGGAGGGCATGGGGGCTCTGGGAGATGAGTAAGGGCGTGTGGCAGCACCTGGGCTTACCGGGGAGGTAAGGGAGGAGACCGCCTTGGGCAGGTAAGACCTGCTCTGGTGGGAATGCTTGCGTTGTCCCCTGCAACGTGGCAGTCCAGGGGCTGTGTGTATCAGGGTGGGCACCTCTGGGGATGCCGAGACAAGCTTGGGAGGGGATTTTGGCTGGGCAAAACTCAGCTTGGTGCATCTCACAATGCGATGCTCAAGGAGGTCCCACTCCCCCCGGCACGCGGTGGGTGGGTGAGCTCTGTCGCATGCCAGCCACCCACGCGGCTGCTACAGAGGCACGATTTGCAAGATTTAAGTTTTCCAGAGCACTAAGTGAGAGTTGTTTCTTGAACAAAGCCAGGGAGGAGCTGGGGTTGGGGGAAATACCGGGAAGCCAACCCAGCAGGAGCTCCCCGAGCAGATAAATCAGAGCAGACAGTCAGTCCGCAGTCCCATGGTGGAGCTGGAGCCTCAATCCCTGGCTGCCCCACGAGCCTGGCACTGCCACCGCTTCTCCTCCCCTCCCAAGCACGCTGCTCCCCATCCCGGCTCCAGCCCCACCGTCCACGTTGCAGCCGGCAGATGGGAAAAACCCCATCCGCCTCCCCCGCGCATGCCCCGCTGGAGAGCGGAGTATTTACCTAATGGTATGCTCAAAATAGATATCATCCATGGAAGCCGTGACGCACGGGCAGCCGGCGTGTCTCTCGGCTGGAAAGGAAAAAAAAACTACCTCAGCTACCTGCAGCAACATGCCGAGCGTGCGAGGGGCACGCACGCTCCTCTGCCCCGCAGCCGCTGCCTCGGGGCTGGTGACGCCGGCGAAACCCCGGCTGGCGTCCCTTTCCCTGCTCGTGCCCGCCTGCCGCATTTGCAGGGGACRAGAGCGGGGTTTGGGGGTTCTCCACCCCGTAGTGGCGTGGGTTTGCAGATGTTTTAAGGGTTTGGAGGGTGTGTTGTAACTAGGAGGCACGCTGCCCTGCTATTTGCTTTCCCTCGATGCTTTCAGCCGCTGCYGGGATGCACAGGCAGCCGATATCATCTCCCCGTACGCAGCAAATATTTTAAAGCCRTCTTGCCTTTCCAGCTTTCCCTTGGGACTCTGGGAACCTCAAACTGCAAAATTGCCCTGGGAAGCTCATCAAACTGCAGTACTGCACCCAATTTCCTTTCCCTGTGCTTGGTGACCCACAGCGTGCTTGGCACGGTGAGCTTCTCGCTGAGCAGAGGAGATCAGCCCTGTCCGGCCGAGCTCTCCGGCCGCTGCCGGGGTGCCAGGGACGTCACCAGCCCGGTCTCACAGTGCCCTGAGCACCAGGCAAGGAGAAGGGCAGCGTTTGGGAAGAAGCAAGCGTCAATTTTCATCTGTCCCTGAGCAAGCGCGCGTGCCGCAGCGCACGTCTCCTCCCCCTCTCATCCTGCTTTCGTTCGCTCTCTAATTACTCAGCAAAATGGGATGACGCGGGTCCCCAGCCGGCGTCAGCTCCGAGGGACGGCGCTGGACCACCGGGCACGCTGCCGATGAGTTGGCTCCTGGGGATGCCACCATCCCGGCCCGGTGGGACGATGGTTTTGGTGGGAGGGGATGGCTTACCGGAGAGGCAGGCGGCCGTGTCGATCCACTTGAGCAGCTGGCCGGTGCTGAGCTCGCCGCGGTGGTTGGTGTGGCAGGGCAGYACCAGCTGGCTCATCTGCACCTCGGTGGGGTTGCGGGTGGGCAAGGGGCTCGCCATGGTCCCCGGCACCTCCTCCCGCTCCGCTGGTTCCCGGGCACGCGGCGGAGAGGTCGAGCCCTGCGGGGCATGAAAACTCCGTTTACCCCAAGAAAATGGTGACTCAAAGCAGCCCCCCTCCCCAGGCAGAGCCAGCGGGACCCCCAGCCCTGCATGGCCCTGGGCACCACCAAAACCCACCCAGCCCTTACCAAAGACRTGATGCCCACAGCCGAAAGGAAAAAATCCCTCTAAAAAGTGCTCCGTGGGTGATCACTGCAGGTTTCCAAGCCATTTATCACCCAACCCCACTGCTTCCTCCCAAAAACCATGCAAAACCCCCTCCCAAAGTCAATCAATTCCCTGTGAAGGAATTTTGCTCCCCGGACAGCATCATTTTTAGGGTGCCGCAGCAAAGGGTGGTTTTGCGCTCCCGGGGCTTGCACCCAGGGCTAGGCAGGCAGCGATGCTCCCCACCTTCCACCAACACCCCCCTTTGCCAAGGGAAACACCACAAGTTTTTCCTGGCTGGTGGATGCAGAGGAAAGGGAAAGCATCCTCGGTTTGGGGTTGTTGGCACAGTTAAATACAGTCCTTATGGGCTTCGCAGTTTGCTGGGCACGGAGCCGCTCCTGCCTGCCGCCCCGGCGGGAGGTGGGTTGGAAGAGAGAGGTTGGTATTGCGACTGTGCCGACAAAAAAAGTATAGCTGATTAGATGTCAAGTGAGCTGTGTTACACAAGGGGTGAACTCAGTTAGCCTGGTGAGTAATTGAGGAGACACGAGGAGCCGTCTGGGCTTCGTTACAGCCCTTCCTTCTGCTTTCTGTCCCCACTGTGGCTCCTGTTTACAGCACTTGTTGCAAGAGCCCCGTTGCAGCAGCTTCTTTGCCCTTTGGTTTGCCCGGCTTCTTTTAAAGATGGGTTTATGCTGAAAATGAAGCTTTCCTGACTAGCCTGGGCTCACCGCCTCTCGGAATAGCATTTTTCCCTAGCGGGTCTAACCTCTGTTTCCATAGCTACTGGTACACGACGTCCCAGGAACGGCACAAACGGCTTAGCAGAGATGGCGGCGAACACGGCAAGCCAAGCCTATGGCAAAGGGCCCCCCATCCCGCAGCGAGACGGACCCCCGACCGCCGGAGCCCCTTTCCGAACCTCCCCGGGCTGTTTCCCAGCGTGCCGAGGTGCCTACACGGATACCACGGAGCTATTTCAGGAAGCCGGCAGGCTCTGGGGCACGAGCCAGCAATGCAAAGAGCTTCAAAGCCGCCTGCTGCAAAGCAAGCAGCCAGCCTGGCCGGAGCTCCCACCGTTCATTTTCCTGGCACTTGCCTTTTCTAAGTTTTAGGGAAAAAGCCGGCACCCTGTGGGAACGGCCCTGACCCTGCAGTAGYCAGCAAGGGGCCGGGGATGCTGATGGGGAACGCGTGGGGAGCGGATGCAGCCGGAGCCGATGCGGGGCTGGGAGCAGCTCCCGGCGYGGGGTGGCATCTGCCTGGCACAGCCTTGGTTAGTAGCCGCCGGCACGACGGGGAGCCCTGGGGTTAGTTGCACGGCACGGGGGATACCTGGAGGCCATTGCAACAGAAGCTCAAGATCTCTTCAGGGTCTACAATGTTCTCCTTGACCATTTTTAAGATACACCTGGAAAGGAGAAGAGTGGCTCCGGTTACAGCAGGACCGGGGTGGAGGACACCCGCGGCTGGCCCCGGCAGGGTGAGGCAGCATGCGCGGTGGGTGCCACAGAGCCACCGCCTGCCACAGCCACCTGCRCAGCGGGTTGTCACACCCTGTCCCCGTGCCCCACGCTGACGTCCCTCCCCAYGCCACCAACCCCTCGCCAGCACCTATCGGGGGGGCTGCCGGAGCCGAAACAGAGAAGGGCAGACCCAGGGCCGGCACCTGCCATTCCTCAGGGGTCAGGCCCAGCGCTCCCCAGCTGTGATGGAAAAGATTCCAGCTATTTTGGGGTGCTGGACCGAGCCCAGGACACAGTGCCGTGGCCCATCCCTCGGTCGGTGACACTGTGTCCGTACTTTCCATGTTGCTACAAGTGACAAAGGGCTGTGTCTTGAAGCTCCCCCGGGCGGTCACAAGACAGCCGGGAGCGTATTTTTGGCAGCGGGCAGGACTCACGCTGCACACGGGTGGTACCAGGGGCAGCAAATGGGAAGCGCCCGTCACCGGCAACACCRCTGCACCCTGCACTGGCCCCTCTGCCTGTGAAGCCTTGTTATCCCCCAAGGGCATCGTGTGCCCTTGGGTGCCCGCGGGCTCCCCGGCCACATGCACTGCAACCGGGTCCCGGCTGGACACGGTGGTGGCATTGCAAGGAAAGGCAGCACGGGAGCTGCAGCAAAAACAAGTGGAAGAAGCTTTATATTTACGGTTGGCTTTTAAACACAGCACTGACGGGCCCTTGGCGTGCCCTCAGCTATCCCAGCAAACATCCTGCTCCCACGCGGGTCCAGCCAGGCTGCCGGAGGCGGCAGCTCCTTCCCCAAGGCGTGGGACCGACCGATTTTGGCACGGGGTCAAGAAAGTGGAAGCTGCAGATTTGCCTCTCGCACCCTCAGCCCTTCGCGGGAGCCAGCATCGCACGGCACGCACCCGTTGCGGTCGGTACAAAATGAGGGTGCTCAGAGCACCGAGGGATGCAAGCGGCACCGCTGAGCCTTTCAAAGCCTCCCACCCCTGCCCCAGCGGCACCGGGCTTTGCTTTCCCCGGCCCCACGACTTCTCCGGGCTTGCTATTGAGGCTTGGGAGCTTGCTCGTGGTTCACCCACCCCTGCAAAAGCCCGGTGCAAAAGTTACTCTCCTGTTTAGCAAGCTGGGTTTGCTCCCCAGGTTTGCTTTATTGCAGGCACGAGGCGGTGGCGGTGGCCGGGGGTGGCCCCGTCACACCCCACGGCCGCAGCAGCCAACGCCGGAGGGCACGTGGCTGGGGCCGTACCTCGGAAACCCAAACCTGCTCCTGGCTCTGCAATCGTGTCACCTTGTCCCCTGGGTTGGGTCAGCAGGARGGGGAAAAAAAAGAGCCGTCTGGTTTGAATCCATCCCCCCTCCCCATTATTTCCGAGGCAGCCCCAGCCCATGCTCCCACCCTGGAGCACGGGGCTCTGCCCGGGGAAGGGGAGCGCCCCAGCCACGCGTCGCAGACGCGCTCCAGAGACCCGGAACCATTCGGCTGGTGGGTATTTATAGAGTATTCGGTTATCGAAACTAAACGAGCAAGTGTCTGTCCTCATTAAAATCTTCAGCCTCACTCAGCTGTCACAATTTTTAAAGCTGTTGACTGATGCAGCCCTCGGGTCACCATGGCAACAGGATGCAGTACCCAGGCAATGATGCTCTTACTCTGTCACCCCTCGAGTGACCCACTTCTACCCAAAAAAAAAAAAAAAAAAAAAAAGTTTGCMTTAGGAAAAAAAACCCTTCCAGCAGAATATTTGTCTTGCCTCCTGCCACGCTCGCTTCCTGCACTGCTGGAGGCGTAAGGAGCCCGCAGAGCAAACCAGGGGGGCGGCACGGACACCCCAATGGCTCCACAAATATGGGGGAGAAGAACCCCATGACACCCCACTTCTCTCCCATATCCCAGCAGGGAGGTGTCCCACAGCACCAAAGCACCCACAAGCTCCGGGGATGGTCTTTGCTGCCGAATTGGGTGCTGGCCTCTTGGAAAATCACGAGGGGACCATCAGCCCAGGGCAGCCTCCATCGCAAAACCCTCTCGGGTCCCACAGCCCCCGGGATGATGCCGGGTGGGGATGCAGGAGAGCGGTTGTTCCCCCAAAATCCTTGAGCCCGCTGTTTGCTTTAGCCACCCCCAAGCAGCGGATGGGAGAGAGGGGCGAGGGTGAAGCCGGGGCGGGGGTTCTGAGTGCTGGGCTGTGGGGGGCTCTGGGCAGAGCGGGGCAGCCCCACGCCTGGAACAGTCCCCGCCTGCCCTCCAGAGCTCTCCCACCACTCCACCGCCGCCTCCCGAACACCTAATCCCCGTTTTCCCTCGCCTGGCTCTGGTCTCCTACCCCCACCCCAGCCCCTCGGCGCATCCTTACCCCTTTCTGGGAATATTTAAAGAAAAAGGGGGGATGAGGAGGGGAGGAAAGTGGCGACAATGAAGTTCTCATGGGGGATTATTGGTGTATAATTGAGCAATATCCATGGTAACAAGCAAATCTGCACGCATTAAAAAATTAACCTGACCTACTTTGGGAAATTCTGCCATCTCGACAGGGCAGCGGGGACTCTCCTTCCCCCGAGCCCCAGCCCACCAGTCCCACTGCCGGCAGCGGCAAAGCCTCGGTGCTCCTGGGGACAGGACGGGCAGGTCTTGTGCAAGGGCACATGTCCCCTCCAGCGGGACCCCCACCAGGGAGTGGCGGCAGAGGTGCCCAGCCTGGCTCAGCTCCATCACCCCATGCCCGCGGGGATGGAGCGGGGTCCCCGGGACAAGACCCACAGCACTTGCTCGGTGCAGGGTACTGGGTGCCAGCTCCTTTGCAGGGCTGTCGGGGTGGTGGCCCTGCTGGGACAAGAGGGACCGAATCACCGGGTCACGGCATGGTGAGGAGACGCGGCAGGTCCCTGTGGTGGGTCTCGCTGTGACCCCAGGAGGGTGGCTGGCCCAGAAGAAAGGCCAGGGCACCCTGTGAGTAGTATTTTTGGGACCACACGTCATGCTTTCCCTAGGGTTTCACGGAGCAAAGCAAGGCATGGGGCCAGGAAATCGCAAACCGAGGGCCAAAGGCAGCGGGGGGCCATGAGGACAGTCCCTTTTGCAAGGCCAGAAACCTTCGCTCGGGGYGGGCGCAGCGGGGACCCCTCCAGCCCCCTCGCATCCCTCTCCATCACTTGGTTCAAGGCTGGGTGAAGCATCTCCAGCCCTAGCTGTGCCCGCAGCCCCCAGCCCCATCCACGCCCCTGCCCAGCCGCCCTCTGCGGCTCCCGGGAAGGTTGGCACCGGTTTGCCGGCACGGGGGCAAAGTCCTCCCAGGGAGCGTCCCAGGGGACAAAGGACATGGCACTGCTGCCTCCAGTCCAGGGGGAGAGCGAAGCCGCGTTGTCACCCCGTTACAGCTGCAAACACCACCGGGGCCAAAATTCACAAGCWTGGGGACACCCAACAGCATTGCCCAGCCCAGGCACCTTTGCTCTCCCACCCATGGCTTCCCCAGGGAGGAGATTGCCATAGCATCAAGACCACCGCGGTTGAGACCACCACAGTCAAGCCCACTAAGCTGSAGACCACCATAGTGGAGATCGCTGCGGTCAAGACCGCCATGGTGGAGACTACCACGGTGGAGACCACCACRGTGGAGACCATGACGGTACAGTGGTCTCCACCCTGGCGGTCATCACTGTGGTGGTCTCAACCTTGGTGACCACCACAGTTGAGACCACCCGGCTGGAGACCACCAAGGTGGACACCGTGGTGGGGCAGTGGTCTCCACCCGGGTGGTCTCAACCGTTGTGGTCTCAACTGTGGTGGTCACCATGGTCAAGACCATCTCAGTTGAGACCACCCGGGTGGAGACCACCAGGGTGGAGACCACCACGGCAACGTGCCACCCACCCCATCCGGCCACCCACGCTGCCCCAGCCAGCCCCAGCGCAGCCCTCTGCCCTCCCCACGACGTCAGCATTCCCACCAGCCCTGTGCCCACGCTTCCCAAATATCTGCCCCCCGCTTTTAAGTGAAAAAAGGCTGATTCAAGCCAAACCCCCCCGGCATCCCTCCTGGCACACCCAGAAAGCCCTGGGGAGGGGAGTTTGATGTTGCCAGTTCGCGACCACAATGGAGCTGCGGCACGGCTCGCTGCAAACCCCAAGGGCAAGAGGGCAGCAGGGGGGGCACAAGGGGCTTTCACCCCACATCCTCCCCCCGGCAGAGCCTCCCAGAGCCGACGCAAGCCAGGACAAGCCACCGCTCCATCGCCGGGCGTGGACGTCTCCGCAGCAGTGCCAGATGCTGGCTCCCACTCACCCAGCCCCAGGGTGTCCCCCCCTTGTCCCCGTCGTCCCTAGCCCCCCCCAGCCCTCACCTCAGCCAGAAGAAGCTGAGCATTTGCGGACGGCGGTGAGGCGACGGCTGGCTCGGAGGAGAAGCGTCCGGACACCTGCGCGCGCGGCCGGCACCGGGCGCAGGCGTCGAGGCCAGGGCTGGCTCAGGGCCCTGGGACGGGWCCAGCGCACACCCCCTGCTTCCTTAAATATAGTCATGCATAACTTTTCTTAAGGTAGCGCTTGGCAAATCTGCTCTTGCCTGGAAAATGGCCGGCGCTCCAGAGGTTTGCTCCGGGGAGCACGGCGGGAGGCACCGGCACGCTGCCAACAGCTCTGCGGAGCAGGGTGTTGCCGGTTTCCTTCCATCTCTCCCCGACGACCAGCCCCTAAGATGGGGTCCTGGGTCCCCTCCCCAGCCCCACGCATCACCCCCTCTTCTCCCCCCATCATCCCAGCGAGGYGCACGGGGGTGCCCGGCTGCTCCCCAGCCCACTCGGTACCAAGAGCACCGCATCGGCTCCGACAGCACCACATCGGCACCGGGCTCCTCCCACCCCAGTTATATCTCCCTGAAAATATTTGGTTTTTCCCCGGAGCCRCAGGCGCTGACGCCAGGCTTGCTGGCCAGGAAAAGCCTCTGCAAACTTCTCCGGAGCCACTCCACTTCACRCAGCTGCTCCCTGGCCCTGCTGCCTTTGAAGCACTTCTAACAGGGCTCATTTTTTTTTATTACAAGGAACTAAAATGTACGTTGCTGTGTCACCGCATTAACGATACAGCCTRTTGGGTTTTTTGGGGAGACGTTGTTCTATTTGTATTTGATTTACACGCTTTTATAAGTGAATCTCAGTAATCGATGTACAAAAGTTTGATCAAAGYTCCTCGCAGGCACAGGCAGCACAAGCCTTGTCATTGGAAAGCCAGCAGTAAAATAATTAAACAAATTCAACAAGAAATAAGACCTCACTTTTTTAGGTAAATAAGAATAATGAAGCACTGGAACAGAGCAAATGCTTGCAGCTGGCACCGAGCATCAATATCAGACGCTGCGGGATGCGGTGGGTGCTGCCCCTGCAGCGCTGGGGCCTCAGCAACCCGAATTTTAGGCTGGACATGGGAAATGCTGCTCCAAACCCTAGACCCGGGTGCAGATGAGGTGGGACAGCTCGGTACCTCTGTGAAGGCTGGGCCGGGCAGGGAGGGAGCTGGTGGCCCAGCCCGGGGCGATGCTTGCCCACCGAGGGTTAGGARCCTTTGGGGGACGGAGGAGGCAGCGCCGCACGGGGTGATTGATCCGAGCACCGTGATGGCGATTCCCTACGGAAGGAGATTGTTGTCCCGCTTTGACCGAGGACTTTAACCCCACCGAGTGTTAGCTGCTCAGCTGCTGGTATAAAATCTGCAATTCTTCATCGGCTTTCTGAGAGCGGGGAGGGGGCATCTGCTCTGCTCTCCGGCCACAACCTCTTCCATGCCTTATGGGTAACTTTGCACACCCAGCTGCAATTAACTCCGATCATTTCAGAAAAGAACATTTCCTTTAAAACATTCTCCTTTTTTGGGGCAGCAAATAAGAATATTTTTCACCAAACCAGTTTTCTACCTGCTTGCAGCAGCCCAGGTGCCCTGTGAGGCTCACGGGTGGCCAGGTTGCAACAAGCATCCTCCAGCAGATCTCCCCACCTTTAGCACGGCGGCTCGTCAGGGTCCTCTCCCTCCCTCCTTAGGACTGTTTGTKTCTGCAGCTAGCGATTAGGATCAAGAGGTTTGCAGGGAAAATGATTCTTCCCCCGGCTCCGCATCAGAGGGAGCAGCACAATTAGAATGCTTCAGATGCTTGACCCGCACGCAAGCCTCCAAACAAAAGTTGCAAGGAGAGGGTTGATGTTTTCCAGGCCCAATTAGCGTCATGCTGTAATTACGGCTTGCGGAGGCCGTATTCCCCCAGCTCTCGCGCTGCTTGCATCCCTTCGCCCCGGCGTGCCRGCGCACCCGGCGAGCGCGCGCCCGGCCCCGGCCGCCCAGCGAGCGCACGCAGGCGCCAGCTTCTTCCTTCCGATCCATCACCATATGCCCGTCTTCTACAGTTCTTTGGTGCGTGATGCTCAGAGAGTGGATAATTACCTAAATGAATTAATTGACATTCATACTTGCAATTAGCAACCGGTTACAAGCAGCTATTCTCCTTGGGACAACTAAAATTTCTTGGGGACTGGTGTTATAATACTGGAAAATCATTAAGAGTAAATAACGAGGGCTGTGCATAGCGCGTGCTCATGGTGCCCGGTTTCTTCCCTCGCCCGTAAAAGCCGCCGCACCATAAACAAGCCCGTGCAAAAGCAAAGCAGGCTGTGAAACGTGTTGGAAACCCTGCTGCTGCTCGGGAGGAGGAGAAGTTTCCAGCTTTGGGATGAAATCACGGCCAGATGGGCGGCCTCCAGCCGGCAGCTCCCGTCGGCTCCCCGGCTAACCCTTTCCACCCCCAGTTACTGGAGAGTTTGCAGTGAGGCCCCGGCAGTGAAGGCTGCTCGTGGAAAGCAATGGGAATTGGATGTCGTGAGTGTTAATTAAACCATTAATTACTGCTGAGCAAAAAAAAAAAAAGTGACCTATTGGTTTCATCGCTTCTTGGAGTAGTCAGAAGGATAAATTGCTCRCGGGCTTGGCAGTGGGAGAAAGGGGCGGCAGCGTAAGTCAGATCTTTGCTGAAACGTAGGTTTTCTCGSCTATGAAGGGGACGGCAGCGAGCGCCGACGCAGTACCTGCACAGCCGCGGCTGACCCCCGCAGCCCCGCGAGGCCAGAAGCGAGACCCGCACCAGGGACGGGGCTGGTGGAGACCAAGCCAAGCAGCCGGGAGCAACAGCCCCAGCCCTCGACTTGCTACCGYGGTGGGGACCACGATGCCGGGGGCTTGGAGATGCTTTCAGGGTGCCCCAGGCTGCTCCGTGTACCCCTAGCAGGGACCCCGCTCCCCGCCATGGGGTGCACCCATCRCCCACAAGCCCCCCAGCCACGCAGCCACCCACGCTTAGCACCCACGGCATCTGGAGGCACGGCCCCCGGGAGGGTTTGCGCAGCCGATCCCACGCCCCGAGCGGTAGCCGGGGTGGGGGGCTGGTGCTCGAGGCATCCCTGCCTCTGGGGGGGCCAAGCGCGTCTCCCTCTTTGCAGGATGATGGTGTGGTCCTCAAGGTTGGGCTGCAGGTCTCTTCTCCCTGAGTAATGCCCCCAAAACCTGGGTGCTGATGGGAAGGAGGGAGGGCAGCACAGCAGGCACCGCTATGCAAACGGCTCATTATGGAAAAGGGAGGAAAAAAATGATACTAATGCACCAGCTTCATAAATCAAACCCTTGTGTCATCTTGCTGCATCAGGAACTGCTGCAGCACCAGGGAGGAGAGCCACGACGTGGCCGTGCCGCCTGCCTGGGCTGGGGGTCCTGCGTCCCCCCGAGCAGGGGATGATGGACTCCCCTGCTGCTCGGGGACCGGCACTTGGGGTCCTCTGCCCTGAACCACSCTCCCACGCTGACGGCCTCTGCTACCCCAGCAGCACCCGCTGCAGATGGGGCAATGGGACGGGACGATGGGATGGGGTGACGGCACCCCACGAGCCAGGGTCTCCCTCAAAGAGGGGCTCTCCCCCGGCTCCTGGCGCRGGATTGGGGCCACATCGCTCTGCCAGAAGTCCTGTTCTTGGCTCCTCCGAGCTGTCAAAGCTCTAGATTTCCCTGGCAGCGCTTGGAGTTTAAAGACAGGGGAAAAGGAAAGAAAAAAAAGCAAGAGCTCAGAAGTACGGCAGTTGAAAAGGCTGGGCCAAGGAGCTGTCACGCCACCCTTTCAGCTATTACACACCCCAGTAAGTTCTCAAACACACAGGCTGCACAAGMTAGCAGGAAGGCTAATTTTTCTTTAGCTGCAGGCAAAAAAATTCAATTACAAGGTAACCTATTTTTCAACTCCTCCATTGGTATTTACTTAATTTCCTAAGGCCGGCTCGCCCGCCCCGCAACGGAGAGGAGGAGGGAGGCCGTGTGCCGTTAGGCTAAGCCGGGCTCTGGCTCGCTGTGGGGTTTATTTTGGTTTTAATTCAAACGTTAAAGCCCAGAGCAAGCGTGGTTTGTTTAAACGCCGGTCGGCAAACGGGACAGCATGTGACATGGGGCTCCGGTCCGGCCGTGGATGGGGAGCACCAGGGGGAAGCAGGATCTTCTGGAGAAGGTTTGGGAGGTGCCAAGGAACAGCATGCTGGTGGCCTGTGCGAGCAGGGACTGCCCGGGGGGTCCATGAGAACAGGGACAGCCCGTGGGGTCCACAAGGGCAGGGAGAGTCCTGGGGGGGTCGTAAGGACAGGGACACCCAGGGGTACACGGGGACAGGGACAGCCTGGAGGGTACAGGAGGACAGGGGCAGTCAGAGGGGGTCTGTGGGGACAGGGATACCCAGGGGGTACATGAGGACAGGGACGGGCCTGGGGGTCCGTGAGGACAGGGACACCCCAGGGGTCCATGAACACCGGGACATCCCGGGGGGGTACACAGGCACAGGACACCCGTGGGCACACGTGCACAGGACACCAGGGGTGCATGGGGACGGGGACACCCCCGGGGTGGGCACAAGGGCACAGGGCCCTGGGGGGGGCACAGCGCACCCCCCGGGTGGGGGCACAGGGACACAGGACCCCGGGGGGCCCGTGCGGTACCGGCGCCGTCCGCGCCGCCGCGCACCGCCAGGGGGCGCCGTTGCTCCGAGCGGCCGCGCTGCGCCCCCCCGCTCCCCCCTCCCTTCCCGCTCCCCCCCCGCGCTGTGCCCGCGGCCCAGCGCCCCGCCCCGCCCCGCCCGGGCGCACAGGCGCGGCCTTCCGGCGGCTGCGGCCCGCCCGCCGACGGGGCCAGGGCAGGGGGCGGGGGCGGGCGCGGGGGGACGGAGCCCTCCGGCACCCCCGGCTCCCCCGGGCCCCTACGGGGAGGGGAGGGGGAGCGAAGAGGGGAGGAGGGGAGGGGCGGGGCGAGGGCTCCGCCAATCAGCGCGCGGCGGTTTCAAGAGGCCCCTTCCGCGCCCCGCCCCGCCCCGCTGCTCCGCGGGGGGGGGGGGGGCCCCCGGGGGGGGGGTACGGTACGGCACGGCACGGCACGGCACGGCCTGCCCCGCTGCCCCCCCTGCCTGCTGCCTGCCCTGCTCCCTGCCCGCCCTCCTGCCTGTGCTGCCGACGCCGGCGGGCCCCGGCGCCAGCCCAGCGCGGGGGGGGGGAATGCAGCATACCCCAAGGGAGTGCGCTCCCACGCGTGACCGTGCCCGGGGCCGTGGGGACTTCAGGTGCAGGCAGCGCAGGGTTTCGCCTCTGCTTTCTCCTCCACACGTCCCCGCACACGGAGCTGCCGGGCCAGGGTGGCACTAGCCCCTTGCCTGTGACCGGGACATCCCCCAGCCCTTTATAAATAATGCAATGTTATTAATTATGCAATTTAATTAATTATGCGCATACAGCATCTACCAGCAGATYGCTGCTACTTTCTTCCTTCGTAAAAAGCCTTTCGCTGGCTGGGTTTTTGCAAGCGGGCGTTGGGGAAGGCCTTGAACTCCGCACCGGCCGAGGAGCCGGTTACGGCAACGGTGATGGTTCGGCATCGCGGCCAACGCACGCCGGCCTCCCTCCAACCGCCGGCGCAGCTGCGCGGGTAAACAGGAAACCCGAACACCGCGGCTCCCGCGGGACCCAGAAACCCCAACCCCAAGGCGGGTGAATGATTCCTTCCGAAAAATATCAGCGGCTCCGGAGCGAGGGGCCGGGGTGGGAGAGGAGGTGGGTGTCAGCACCCACCGCCGCTGCCTGCCTGCGCCGAGTTCATTTGAATGCGAGCCATGCAGAGCACTCGCCACCGCCACTGAGGTGTGGAAATCTCGCCCGGCCGAGGAGGGTTTTCTTCCTGCTGGGGAAAAAAAAAAGCCTTATTAGAAGATAAGGAAATTTTAGACACCAAATGGTAGGTCCTCGGTAGCAAACCCAAATCTGGCCCCTCTCAATGGCTGCTTYGCACTCCAGGAAGGCTGTGCAATGGAGGAGTTCTTTTTTTGAGGGGGTACAGGGAGCGTGTAGTGCCCTGGTCTGCCGGGAGCCCATCTCCCGTCCTCCCCGTCACCAGCATCACCAGCAGTCGTCATACCCCGGGGTTTGGCTTTCCCATGGGAAAAGGGAATACCAGGCTGGCAGCAACCTGGAAATCTATAGTTTGGTTAAAATTAAAATTCAAAATCCAAACTTGCTCGTACCAGAGCAGGCTCCTGCCGCCGGAGCGCTGCCGGCAGTGGTAGCCATGCTTGGTGGGCGGACGGTCCCACGGACGGGCTGGGGGTGCAGCGTGCCGTGCGGGAATGCAGCCTGCACAGGTCCGTGCCCGGCCAGGACGGCAGCGGTGCCCGGCCGCAGCAACACGCTGCCCGCACACCGGCTGCGGGTAAGGGCCACGTCGCTTTGGGAGCTCGTGGGGCCGTTATAGCTTAACATTAGYTATTGAATAGAGCCATGCACCTTTGTAAGTGCAGGGCAAAATTAAGGATGGATTTTTTTTAAATGTATTTATTTTTACAGATGGTGTTCCAGCAGAATAGCCACAGGGCACTGACGAGCACAGGCATCCTCCCCACCGATGGCACCCTAAACGGCCCCAGGTGGGAGCCAGCGAGCAGCGATGGACTGGCATTTCGGGAAAGGGGCTGGGAGAAGGGGAGCTGCTYTAGCAGGTCAGGAAAGGCCAACTAACCACCCAAGCTTGGGAGCATTTTGGTATCATCACAAACCCCAGCAGCAGGGGTGGAGGGCTCCTTTCCGCTCCCGGGCAGCCGGGGCTGGGTGCGGGGATGTCGCCAGCCCAGGCCAGAGGCAATAAAGCGCCTGGAGTGATGCAGCAAAACAGGCTGGAGTCGCGTGTCGAAATAAATCATCCATGGAGGCAAGGCAGAGAGGAGGAGGTTTTCTGCTCTCACGCCTCCCTGCATCTAACAAAGCCTCAGAAACCCCAGGCGGGCAGCAAGAGCCGGGGCAGGATGCGGCCATCCCATGGCCCCGGCTGCCCCAGAGCGGAGCCGGCCCTGGCCGGGCGCTCCGATGCTCCGGCTTTCCCAGGAGCTGGTTTTCCATCCCTTCCCAGCTCCCTTGGCTTCACCTTGTGGCAGGCAACGCACAGAGCTGCCAGGAGTGATAAAATGGCTGTCCCCCAAATTTATGGAGTTTATCTGTGAATAACTCTTGGAGGTGAAGCGGCCGTTGAGCCGGGGAGGAGGAGGGCTTTATTTTGGGATAAACTCCCCCAGGAGCGATACGGGGCAGGCAGGAGCCCAGCCCCAGCCCCAGGGACGGGTAGGGACGTGCCCTGCACCCCCCCGGCCCCCCCCAACTTGTGGAGATGGAGCATTGCCGGGGCGAGCTCCCTGCTCACCCGCGCCGGAGAAAGCCAAAGGCTTGTTTCCCATCCGCAGCGTGTTTATTAGGAGCTAAGTCATGAAGAGGCTTTGGCACATCTCCGTCGCTCCCGCAGAGCGTGTTTAGCACAGTAGAGCTCGCTGCTTTTTCCAGCCGCACGTGTGCGCCCGGGATTTCCACGCTGGCCAGGCATTGCTCCCCGTGCTCCATTCCCACGGTGAGCTTATCCTTCCCCCCMAAAAAAAAGGTTGTATCTATGGGCTATGGAGCAGCATCCCGATTTGTGGGGAAGCACAGCTGAGGCTGAGCAGGCTCGAGCCTCCCCCTCGTCCCCCCTCCCCGYTCTGCTGCAGTAACATCCATCCTAAGTTTCGGAGTCTCTTCTAATTTTGGAGGCCGTTAGCAAAGCAGGCACTGTTGCAGCCAAACGAGACTGCCAATGTTTCCTTTAAAAGCTGCTTTCGCTCCGAAGGACTCTTCTAGATGGTTTGCTTTTAATAGCAGGCTGCAGGGTACAACGCCCAGCTCACGGCCAGGGCTCTCCCCGGTGCGGGAAGGGACTGGGTGGTGTTGGGTGCAGGATTGGAGCCGTGCACGGAGCCACACGCATCCGTCGTCGGCCACAGCCATGCACCACATGCACACCCTTCCCAGTTCAGACCAGCAAAGCTCCTCACCCCTTGCAGAGCCAACCCCCCCGCCGCAGCCCTTCCCTCCCGTCCCTTGCCTGCTCTCGGGGAAATCTTTAAGGCAGAGGGGGTCGGGTTCAGCCCGTAATTGGGCTAATAGCTCAGGGGAGAAGAAAAGGCCAGAGGAGCCGGTGGGGAAACGGGAGGCAGCGAGGTCAGCGCACCRGTAGGTGTGAGTGCTTTGAAAAACCCAATTGCTGCTTCAGTATAACCAGATTTGGGAAAATGAAGCTGAAGTGTGAAAAATGAAAGTGAAAAGATAGGAACCAACCCACGGCTATTTATTCTAAAAATACTGACCTAAATACTTAAGYGCACATATAAAAGTAGTTGTCTTTGCTGATTTCCTTTATGAGAATCTTCTGGTTTGATTATTATTTCGCTCAGAAACCAGAAGATGAGGCTTTTTGGAGACACCAAGACTGTGTCCTAACTTGGCATTCCCGAAGAGTTTGCTGTATGCCCAAAACTCAACCAAAAGCTCAGCTTTGAAATTCATTCATTAAGCTAATGAGGCCCTGCGGTTAGCAGCCCACGCCTCCACCGATCAAAACAGGAGAGGCTTCGGCTGGGTCTTGTGCGATGGCTCTCGTGTTTCTCACCGGGTGGAACAACRGCGGGGGCCGGGGGCACACCGTGGGCACGGCAAAGCCCCGGGGGCTGCGCCCCGGGCACAAGCAGCACTTGCAGCAGATCAAGAGATTTTGGGGTGGAGGGAGGCATTGGGGCAGCGGCCCCTGCACGAAGCATCCCTTGGTGTGTGGCATGGGCAGAGCTGGGCTATAGTTCCCATCTGGGCTGTTGTACACATCTGGGCTGTTCACATCTGGGCTGTTGTTCACATCTGGGCTGTTGTCCCCCCCCGGGCTGTTGTCACAAGCCCCTGCCTCCTCCCCACTCATCCGGCAGCAGCCAAGGCAAGGATGTGAGGAGGCTGTCGACAGCCTGAGCGCTGAGCCTGGCTTAGTGCAAAGGTCCCCGGGGCCAGCGCGCCGGCCAGCACAGCGGGCGGCATCGCAGGGGAGCATCACTGTCCTGCAGGCAGCCACTCAATTAGAYATTTTGGGGGTTTCCACATCCCTGGAGGTGTCTGGGCCAAGTACCGGGATGGACGGCGAAGAAAACCCAGGTGCAGGAGGTGAGCATGGGGCCCTGAGCGGAGCACGGGCYGGTGCACGAGGACCCCTGTGCGGTCACGGCCCCCGACGCGGCACCGTGGCCCCGCTCTGCACGTCCTTCCTGGGAAAGATTATGGAGACKCATTACACGTGGAGGCAAAACGGATGGAGGAGCGGGCAGGAGTGCTGGGTCAGCAAGTCGTGCAGGCTAGACACGAACGATGAGCGCTCAGAGGGAGAAGGAAGAGACCGTGCTTAAAAGAGTAAAGGTGAAAGCAGGCGGGGGGAAGCGGCTCCCCGCCTGAAGGTCGGAGGGGGAGAGCCAGTCACAGCGTTTCCATGTGACAAAGTGAAGGTGCAAGCCAGGAAAACACGGGCTCGATGAAAAGGCGCTTTTTTTTTGAGTTAGGAAAAGGGGTGCTGAGTGCAGCGTGGGAGCGGGGAAGGGCACGCGGTCCACGGCCTGGGGGCGAGCCCGATGCGTGCAGCATCCTGCAGCCAACGGGATGGACAAGTGCCGGCTGGGTCCCCTCTCCTCCTGCGGGGAAGCGTGGTGGCCGTGCACGGACGGGTGTGCGAGCAGAGCCAGGGCACGGCCTCCGAGCAGCAAGGGCTGGTTTTGAAACCTTGGAGGGTTTTCCTGGGGGATGCTGACTCCTATGGCAGGGTGCTGCCTGGGAAGCCTGTCCTCCAGCTCCTGACGTCCCCYTTTCTTCCAAAAAGCTCCCGGGAGTAGCGGAGGAAACCCTTGCGGACCCCAGCTAACCCTGCAGCAGCTTTTTGCCTAAAATAAGGCTGCTAAAATAAATACACGTACTGCCACCGCACTTGCAGCAGATTTACAGCTCCACGCGTGCACCCGGCACCCGTCCAACCTGGTGTGGGAGCACCCATGGGGCCGGTGGCAGCAGTGGGGACATCTGCTCCGAAACCCAAGGTCACCCTGTGGCCGGCTCCGTAACGCATCCTGGGAAAACAGACCCGAAGAGCCACTCCTGCCCGTTGCAGGGTGCTGGCGGGGGCAGCTGGCTCGGGGCACTGCCGGCGGTGCGTATCAGGCGGGGACAGATGGAAGAGGTGACAGATAAGGGACTCAGCCCGGAGAAGAAACGGGAGCGATAGGACCCAAAGGCACTGCCCCGGCGGAGCGAGGAGGCTCGAGACCAGACCCAGCAGAGCTGGATTCAGATCCTGTAACGCTGGCCAGGCGCCCTCTCCCCACCTAAACCCCTCCTYGCCGAGGGCAGGGGGATAAGGAAACCGCTGACGTTAAACTGCAAATACTTAGTCGGTACAACGGGGTTTCTGCCTGGCTCCCGAGGCAGTTGAGAACCGCTGCTACCCCGGCAAGGCTGCGACCCTTCGCTCGGGAACGGCTGACGCCGGGCGGCAGGTAGCACAGCTTGGAGACCATCCCTGTGGCATGATGGATAGCCCGTAGAGGGGGAAACCCCAAGACAGGCACCATCCTGTTGTCTGTAGGGGCTGCAGGCACACACAGCTCTGCTGGGACCCCTGGGAAGGTCTCTGCTACACCATTGCCGTAGGAGATCTGCAGGCAGCACTTACATGTAACCCCTGCAGCACCCTCGCCCCACGCCGGTGCCCTGCTCGGCCCCACGTAGCTGCCGCCGGAGCCCAGCCGCAGGGGACGAGCAGGGTCAGACACCGACAGCGCAGCATGGCAATGCCACCGTCACCGGTAGGAGCCAGGCTGGGGGTTATCACCGTGCCATCGTGTGGGGCAGGACCGCAGCTCCTGCATGCTGGTTTGCTTGCGGAGGGGATATTTGATTGCAAAACACCTCTTGCAGGGAGATGTAGGTTAGCRGCAAGGTGGCTGGAGACCAGGAGGACCTGACCTGCCTGGAGCGGCTGGCACTGGCAGGCAGTGGGTAGAGGTGACACTTTGTCAGGGCTATGGGGTGACGAGGGTCTGACATTTTGGATTTTGCCTTTGTGCAGCCCACCCCTTTCCTCAGGAGTCCAACCGCACCCCAGAACACAAGTTTGGGGCTCGCACGTTGTCCGTGCTCCTCAGAGGGGGAAGTCCTGCTCCCTGGCTGTTATCTTTGGTGCTTTCTCCCTTTAAGCCTTCTACTCTGTCTTCTCTGCAAGGACAGGGACCCGCAGAGTTAAAATCCCAGGAGTGCCAGCTCTGGGAATGCAGCACTGCAACGCAGCCTTCCCTGCAGCTGGGGAAAGCCCCGGAGCTGCGTCCCGCATGGGTGCTCCTTCTGGGCACTTTGCAGTGCCTGCCTGCAGCCGAGGTTAATGCAGGTATTGCGGGTAAGGAATGCGAGCTGCCACGCAGGGAGCTGCTGGGGAATAGCTGCCACGCTTTACATTCACAGCCCATCTATTTTGCAATAACTTCACCGTGATGTTCCCACGTAGACAAGCCTAAGCTAGCATAGATAATGAAATGGGTTAAAGGAGACAGGCGGAGGGAGAGGAGAGGAGCCAGCAACTGGTAGTAAATCAGGGAGAGAACAGGGTTACTTTAAATTCAAGGACTTGGTGGCAGGGCGAGTTTGGTTTATGCCGAGAGGCACGGGGTTTAGAGGATGAGATGCAGTTCGGGAAGACAGAAGCGTTCCCTTGGCAGGGCCACCGACCCGTCTGTGTCCATCGCCCGCCATCCTGCTCCTCCCTGTCCCCCCGTGCCTGCCCCATGGGATTAAGGGTGCCAAGGGCACCCGTCCCGGGTGGTAAAGGGTGGTCAGGGGATCCCAAAGGAGCTGCCAGCCCGGCAGCGGGCTCTGCTCCATGGGGGCAAGGTCCTGCTGGCCCCCGGCAGCTYGTGGTCGGGGCCCGGGGGGACCCAGCCGCTGGGACTCCCCCACCTTTGGCAYGGGTTTCGAGGCAGTCCAAACAAGCTAATTAAATCCTGCCCTGCTTAATCAGAGCCATTGAACACCAGTCAGAAGAAATTAATCCCGTGTTTTATTAGATGCTGTTTGAAGTCGCGTTTGGCACCTCGTCCTCGGTTCTCATCTCCTTCTGGGGAAGGAAGAAGGACATCTGCGGGGAAGAGCGAGGGTGCAGCAGATGGCAGCGGGGATGATTCAGGGGCTCGAGGAAGGAGCTGCAACTCCAGCGGCGTCCCTGGGGGGGGACGAGACACCTCTCCCCGCATCCCACGGCCCACCACCTCCCCATGGCTGAGAGTCTGCGAGCCAGGCAGGCATCCCAAAAATACGTGTTCCTCCGCATTGCATGCTAATGCCTTCGCGCGATAGGTCCCACCGCAATTAAAGCATGTGGAGCGTTAATATGCAACGTGGAGAGGCCACTCTTCCCACAGCTACTCCCTCCCAAACCTGTCCTTCCTGCTGCGTATCCCTGCCCACGGGGATCCCACAGCAGCCCCGGCCGAGCCGCCGGCAGCACCCAGTGCATTCATGCCTTCCCCCCGCTGTGCCCGGGGGACGCTGGCTTTTCCCCCGCGGCACCCGGCACCTTCTCCTGCCTTCGGGCTCGGTGGAGCAGGGTCTGTTGGGTACCCGCCGGGTGGGTGCTGTGCAACRCGGCCCCGGCAAGGGAGGCACCCCGACGGCTGGGAGAAATCCACAGGCGGGTGGTTAAAACAACCAGCTGGGCTCTTGGTTTGGGTTTTTTAATGAATTCTGGTGCCTTAATTGCTGCAACCCAAGAAAAACTCCCGACGAAGAGAAAGCCCGGCTGAGTAAGGTAGCCCACAGGTCGCCCTCCGAGCCTTGGGAACGCTCGGTAGCCTTGGTACGTCCTCCTGCGACTCGGCTAGACAGAGCTGCTGGCTTCGGGTGTGGGGATTTCTTTTTTTTCCTAAATTTCTTGTCATAACTTGCGTTAAAACTTTGCAGAGCCATTTAATTGCATTCTGCGGTGGTGGTGATATGAAATTAGTCTCCCCTCTCATCTCTAGCTAAGTTGGTCCAAAGCACCRGCTTATAATTTGCTCTAATCATCAGGTCGCGGAAGATGTGAAGGCAGGCCTGGTACCCGGTGAATTCACACGGGCCGGGAGTTTCTGCCCTCGCTGTGCCGGTGTTTAGCGGCTGGCAGGTCGGGCTCTGCCGCCCTGGGATGGCAATATCGATACTTTCTTTTGGTGACACTTATGGGAAGCTTTCCATCAACTGCTCTTCGCCATCTCCCCTAGCAACAGCCGAGAACCAGAGCTGGTCCGGAGGAGAGGAGGGAGAGCCGAGGCGGCTTCCCGGCCCCCCCGGGCTGCTCTCTCCTCTGAGCATCTCGGAGATGTCCTCCCCTCCCGGCTGGAGACCTGCGACCAGACCGCTGAAGGCACCTAAGGAGGCAGAGATCCCGGCTCCCATCCCATTTCCCTGGGCTTGCTTCAYGTCCCAAACAACCCCAGGGGTCAGGGAAAGGAGCTGGCTGGGTTTTGTCTACTCACCTATCCCAGAAAATCAATGAGTTRAAAGAAAACAAACTCCCGAYGGACAGGAGCRGGGCAGGGCGATATTCTRGGCACGGAGAGGCCCTTTTGCTGCYGAGGGCACGGCGCCGATCACGCCGGTGGCATTAATGCCTTCCACCTCCACGCAGAAGGTACAGAACACGAGGGTATTATTTTGAACGGGGGATATTTAGCAAACACCTCATGTGCTGCCGGAGGGGCAAATTTATCCCATAGCCTCAGTCCCGGGGGAGGCTCCCGGATATTTTTGAGCTCTTTGGAGCAGCAGAGGAGCAGAGGGACACGAAGGCTCGGGAGACACGAAGTCTGGGATTTGCCTGGCCTGGCCCTCCGGTCTCWGCCGCAGAGACGTGCTCGGAGCAGAGCCCCTAAAGCCTGTGTCGTCGTCTCYGCCGTCACCCTGGCCCCCACCCTGCAAAGCAAAATTTGTGCAAAGCACCAGGTTTTCTCYTTCCAGAGAGGATCTCGGCCGCCTTCAAGTTTTGATCCTTTTCGACCTACCGCATTGCAAGGAGATTTTTTTTTTTTTACCCCCGTTTGTTTTAAATCTTGCTTTAAAGCGAGTTTGGCCCTGCTCGGGCAGGTCCCRATGGCCGTGTGTATTCCCACGGGGCGCAGCGGCACTACCCACCGCCGGAGGAGTTACTCCTACGCCCCACGGCTCCCCACATCGCTGCCCCAAGCCTCCCTGCCCTCGCAGGAGGGTTGCCGGGCACATACGGCCCTGCTCAAAMTCCTCAAGCTCCTCAGTGTTTTGCAGCACGAGGCTCGATGCATGTAACCTCCCGATTTTAACCATCGGTAACTAATCACATAACCCCGACCCAGCGCGCAGCCTCCATCCCCGCTGTTTTTTGTTCAGCATGTCATTTTGGAGGTGGAGGTGAGGCCGGGGCTGGGGGGGGAAGGAAGAGCTCTTTGAAGCCCTTATTTTTGTGCTGCTCCAACATCTGTTCCCGTGGAAACTGCCACCAGAAGCCGGGAGCGCTGGTTAGTTTGGTGGGCTCCTGCGTTCCCCGTAGAAATGGCCGTCGGTGGGGCGAGGGGTGCAAAGCCCAGCCTCCTAAAACAGGGGTGCAGCACGGCCTTGCCCAAGCCACCGGCAAACCCCCGGTGAAAGGCCAAAGGGCTCCCCCCAGCCCCCTCTGAGGGACCCCAGCATGGCGGCTGGGCTGGGACCCCCCCCCCCCCATCCAGCCCCCCCCCCCCCCCCCCCCCCCCCTTGTTTTTAAGGGCAGCGAAGCAAAACAGGCACGGAGGCCCCACCGCAAGCCTCGCCCCGTGACTAGAGGCGCTGAAGTTGGCAGCCGRGGGAGGCCGGCCCAGGCTCCCCTCAGGGCTCCTCACAGCCAGGCTGCCTGGCCCTGAGGTAACTGCCCGCGTTGGGGTGCGCGGCGCC